>CAUHTR010007399.1:96131-126229 GCA_959609185.1 Schmidtea polychroa | reverse complement strand
GAAAAGAAGGAATATGATATTCAATTATCCAATTAATTAATTAATTATCCAATGTTTTGAATTCAATATACGATCAATCAGTGACAAAAAACAAAGAATGGTTGAAACAATATTATGATGACTTCACAGATGAAATGATAACAGTTGTGTTGGATTATATTTCTAAAGTTAATAAAGAAAGTCTTCTTCTGGGTCTTAATGTTTTCTGTAAACAATTATTATTTTTGGTTCCAAGAATTATATATTTAACCATAATCATAAAAGATAGAATAATTGTCACCTTAAAAATGTAAGATATCTACAGTAATACTCAAATTATAAAGTTAATCAGCGAGAATCATAAAACGAATTGTCAGATGATTAGAGAAAAACAATTTTATAAAAAATATTGGAAAGGGAATTGATCTAATTTGGGTTAAATTATGTAATACAAATTTGCAGAATTTTTTTAATTATTAACTTTATTCTAAAAAATAATTTTTATCTCTAATTCTAATTTTATGTCATCTTCGTGCTCTATTTGGTTCGATTTTTATTAATTTTAATTAAATTTAATCTAATTCCCTTGTTATTTACTAAATGGTTTAATTCACTTAGTATTACTTGTTAATAAAAAATTTGTAATTTAAACTTTGTGCTTATGCATATGTATATGTTATTGTCTTAGTAAAACAAATCTTCAATGCCTTCTATTTTGCTTTAACATATTTAACACTATTTTTTCTCACATTTTTCACAAGCGTGTTAAACATTCGATAAAGGACACACCGAAAATTATTACAATTACTTAATTAAATTTCAAAGATTAATTTTTATTCCATAAAAAAAATATTTTAAAAAAATTTTCTGGAAACCAAAATTTTGTATTCGTCATTTTTTCTCAGTTTACCACAAATTAATTAAAAAGCAAACTGTAAACCATTTCAAAGTTTGCTATCAGGGCAGCATTCATATTTTCAAAGCGTATTGAAGCTATGTTGAATGTTAAAATTTCCGAAAAATAAATATATTAGATGATATCCAATCTCTGATAATAGACACTTAGAAATGTCACAATATCAATGAAACTGGTGACGATTCCTTAAGTGCCAAATTTCAGACAACTGTTTAATAAAAAGAAAGTCCTAATTAATCCAAAAATAATTACATAAAATTATAGAAAATATTTAATATGCATAATAATAAATATCATAATAATTTATTTAATTACAAACTTTACAAAAAAAACACTTACTGGGAAATAATTAATTTCATCAAGTTATCTGAAACAAACAGAAATATATGGAAACTTAAATAGAGTAATCTTAATAACAAGCTCGCAATTCTCTGCTTGTGTGCCTGGGCTTGTTCCTGTATTCATAGATTCTATAGTAGAATTAACCTAACTTGACGCATGCCGTCTCTTCAACAAAAACGGGTACAAATAAATTTCCACACAATTCAGACACACTTTAATGTTTTCATTTTTGTAAGTTGTCATAGTTGCCTGGTGAATGAGTATTTCTATGTATTAGAAGGAATAGGATTTTCAATCTTGTGCATAAAATCCAATGTGCCTCATTAGAATATAATCACTATAATAATGCAGAAATACATCGCGCAGTTTTCAATGTAAACAAACGGAATTTAGTTTAATTTTCCTAAGTTTACTTAAACAATAATACAAGGAACATTAATAATAAATTTGAGTATAACAAATAATAGCGAAGAAAATTAGATTTGTTAGAAATTATTTAAAATAAGTTTCAAATTGCTTATAGAAGGGCGGAGTTTGCCAAGCAAAAATAATAAATGATTGTTAAATTAGTTGTTTAATTAAACTGCTGCATTTTTTTTAATAGTTTGCTTTTTGAATTAAAAATTAAATATAATTATATACAAATGTAGGAAATGAAATTTGCGAATCTTTAAAAATTTTTAGATAACATTTGTTTTCATATCACTTTTTTAAGGGGATATTTATTCCTTTTATTATGTTTAGAATAGTTTTAGGAGTGTTGACTTTTAAAAATTTCAGAACTTCATGAATATATAATGAAAATAAATTATGTAAATATTTAGCTAGCTATTGATACTAGACGTGCATTCTCATTTAGATCATCTTTGTGGCCTACAAATTATTATCGACGTTTTATTACTGATTATTCACGTGTTGCAACACCGGGAAAAATAAATACAACGCGGACTGATGAATACAGTCAGTTTTTATAATTTAATGAGAACTATGCAAAGCTTTAGAACTTGTGTTTCCGACTTCAGACGGAATGTTTACAATTGATGCCAGTTTTGGAGTGATTTGTGCTGTGTTAAGAGACCAAAGCACATCCTGTTTACAAAAAAAAACAGCTTTTCATAAATTTATTTTTCATTTTAGTAAATATCTATATGACATTATATTCCCTTACAAGAACAGAACAAAGATTTGATTTGCAAGAGCACTGTTCAGTAAGCAAGCAAGAGTTGCATCAATAAATAAACAATAAATACTTTCTTTGGTAAACTAGGTGGTAAATTAACTGATAGAAAGAAGATTTCGAAATTTCGTTTATCCGAGAAAGGAGACAACATTTAGGTCACTATATCAATATCAATCAAATATGCTGGTTGAAAGAAAGCAAAATATATAGTTACAATTTCACTGAAAGTCTAGTGGTTAAAAAGATAATTCATTTCTACTATTAACCAGAATCTAGGTATTCTTGAGTCTTCAATTAAATAAATATTAAAGTCTCGCTGTGACAGCTTTGGCTATGCATGTCCTACAATAATAATTACCTATTTTCCTAAACCCTTTGACCTAACTTGATCCTTTTTTTCTTTTCTCAATTTTCTAATTTCAACAATTTTCTTTTTACTTACTTTCGTTTTGTTTGTCCCTACATGAGGCAAAATACCGATTGTTTTTAAATTTGAGTTCCTTTATAGAGTTAAAATAATCACCTTGATTAATGGAGTTTCTCTATTTGACAATCTTTGCCCGGTGGCCTTTTTCTGTTTCTCGGAAAATGAGGAAAAATAAGGAAATAATTAACTGTCCCATCAAGCGTCTCCTTTGTGGTAATCTTTTTTTGGTTTTCCCATTACTTATGCTGTCATTATAAGGGTTTCCCACCATCGAGTTTATTTCCTCCTCTTTCTGCTTAGCTCGGGTCTTCCATGAATTTCTTAATTAATTAATTACTGATTTTCTGTTTTTGTAAGTTTCATTGCATTTCGACCATTTCTGAACATAATCAGCTAAATACATTCTAGCCATGATCTTCCCCATCATCTTATTTGCTAACCCAATTTTCAAATTTTAATTAGATGATTTCTTGATTTTCAATATTCCATTTTTAATTATTTGGAAATTTTAAATTTAACAACCCCAACAATATTTTAAAATCCAACAATACATAGTTTTTCTAGATTTTTCATTTCTTGAGACTGTTTTNGAAAGCAGATAATTAGATAAAAGCTAGAGATCAAAGTAGAAGGACTACAAGAATTTTTAATGTGAGATAGAAAGATGAGCCTGATTAGATTTTTATAAATGAAAGAATTAAGAATTTGAATTAAGAATATGAAGAACCTTAAAAATTGGGATTTGTATCATCTTACCAATTTGAATAAGAAATTCCAAATGTAGTATAGACTTGAAAAATCGAGTAGCTAAAGCCTTGGAAGATAAACTTTGAAATGTCGTTTATTAAATAATTGAATAAATAGTTAAACATATATGGCAACGAACATACAAACACGAACATACATACATGCCAATCAAACATTCGTTTCACGATATATTTCGACAGTTTTCCTGACATCAATGGGGTAGAATATAATGACTATATAAATTAAGGATTTTTAAGCAAATTTAATAATTGTATTAATCATTAATTATATAAATAACATTTTTAATAAAAACATTTTATTCTTTTAAAAATTATAATTTAAATAATATATTATTTTTAAAATTTTAACATATTGTAACATTTAGTAATTTATTAATTATTTAATTTAACAACAACAATCCATGCATAAAATATAAAAGAAATTTATTTAAAAACATTTAAAACACAAGTATTCACTGCATTCTGCACATTACACCACGTTCACCTGCAGAACAAAATGGATAAAACAGGTCTCATAGTCATACCATATTTATAGATTTTTGGAAGTCCATACATTTTTACTGGTTGTTACCCCATTTGGCGAATAAATTTAAACAACTCTTCATCAATTTTCTTGTTTTTAATTAATTTATACAGTATCTCTTTTAACAAATTCTCATCCTTAAGAGGAGGCTCTATTCCATCTTTAGTATTCTGCTTTTTATTTTTATCAATATATTCCATCATACTCGAACTCAACGCACTTCACATAATTAGTAGTAATATCCTTCATCGATCGAAGTATATGAAAGTATAAACTTTCAATCTTAGCACATAATTTTGTTTCATCAACTCTTTCTTTGTGGAATGATTGGGACCAAATTTCAAAATGCGATCCTCCTCTTCAGACAAAACAACTTTACTTATGTTTATTAATACATTCTCTACACTAAATTTAGAGATTCCAAATAATTTTCCCAGAGTTTTTTATTTATTAATATGAGCATTCTCTTTTGATTTTAATTAAGAAATTGAATTTTTAATACACCATTCAACACATACCTGCAAACAAAACTCATTTGTTATTTCATTCTAAGTAAATACAATATTTAATAGTTTTTATCCAAGGATGTTCTCCTTATCTTCTATAATTCCAACATTCTTCTTAACGTTTTTTATGTTTTATTTGAACATCTTTACTTGAAAGACAATCACTAAGTTCATTTGAAAAATGATCGAAGGAATCATCTTTTTTTCTAGACTAGTGGATTATAAATCTTCATTAATCTTTTGAATACTGGAACAGCAGAAACATGGTTAATAGTTGTTTTAATATTATTTGCAATTAAATATAATTTTCGAAATGAATACAAACCTAATAACTTTTCTTTTATGTTACACGTACTTGTTCTTCTGTACTTTTTGCAAACATGATATCCAGTCGCAAATTTCAATTTTTAAATAAGTCACTTTGATTCATATCAAAATCAAGTGTCAAAAAGCAAATTTCAAGAACGAATACTTTGTTTTAACTCCACATAAGTTATGTAATAACTTATGATTTTATCTTCAATCACTTTATTTATTATATTTGATGGCAAATAAGAGCACTATCATTTTCAAAATAAAAATCTTGAATTAGTTTCTCAATTAACAGTATTCTTGATTCCAGGGATCATCTTTATTTTAATAGTAACATGAAGGAGATGGCTCCTAAGTCACTCATATTGCGTCATTTCAATGTCAAAAATGTTGATTTTCTCGTTAATAAGTTACAATAAAATGTAAACATTTATTATAATTTACTTATTTATTATACTATTTGCTTTTTAGGTATCCTCAACAATAAATATTACAATTTAATCATTTTTTTAGAATCTTCTATGATAATAAAAAAATATTTCTATTTCGAATGACGAATACGATGTTTGTGTTCTCAAGGTATGGCAAATGACTTTGCTCAAACTTAAACCTCTTCCAACTGCTTTAAAAGTCAGGAAGGCAACTATTTTTGGCGTCTAAATTTTTTTAATGTGTCACTCTATAATAAACGATAATAAAATAATTAAATGAATAATTAGTTTGCAGTGAATTAATTTTAATCTAATAAACTTATATATTTTGTCAATTCTGTCCTCATTGAGTGTTTGATTCAATTACACCTTTCACAAGGGCTTCGAAAATGCATAACAATAACATTACATCACCAATTTTAACAATTTAAGGAACATAAGGACTGTGTGCCTGAATTTCATTAATATTTTTAAAAAATTGAATAAATGATTTTATAAGGACTATCTTATAGTCGAAAATTTGG
Source organism: Schmidtea polychroa (assembly GCA_959609185.1). NCBI lineage: Eukaryota > Metazoa > Platyhelminthes > Tricladida > Dugesiidae > Schmidtea > Schmidtea polychroa. Next base: position 120,322 of record CAUHTR010007399.1, on the reverse strand, counting down.
CGACGCTCTAGTATAGGGGGCAATATAAATATAAATTAATTAATTGATTGTAAGTTTTTATATATAGTCTGAATTTATCCGACAAAATATTTTGTCCCCCTATGTGTATTTGTAGTAAGGGTACTGGTCACATTCAACATGTCGCAAGGGTATATTAATTATATTTTATTATATTTTATTAAATTACATATATTATTTTATATTTTATAATCAATTAATTAATTTTTATTTATAATTATATTGCCCCCCTATACTAGAGCGTCGCCGAAAATTTTTTTATTAAATACATTATTTGCAGCAAAAGGCTTAAATTATCATTTTATGTTATTAATAATAGTAATTAAAATTTCGTATTTATTATGAATTTATGATTAATTTTTGAAAACGGAAAGATTTATTAAATTATCATTTAAATACATTTTTAAAGCTATTCTAAAATGTTTTCAAATACAAATAATTTTTTATGTGATTGCAAAAATGTTTTTCTTTGTTTCATGACTTCGATCAACTTTTTATTTTATCAATGTCTTAGTATTAAAAAATATTTAACTTTAAATTTATTATTTCAATAATAAATTACGTTCTCTGAGATTTTTCTACCATATTTACCATAATTTTCGGTAATCTATCATTACTTTCCAGAATTTTAAATAAATTATAATATACCCTACACTCTTTTGCTTCTCTACTATTTATGGAAAGATATAATGTGAAAAAGTGGCCAGAAAATCCTCAAATTGCATATATTTCTGCTTTTCAATTACCTTCCGTCAGCACATTAAGGATATGAGATATATGATATCTGGCCACATAATAATAAAATAAAATTTCATTCTATTTTCAACTTTTCTTGGTTAACTAAAAATTAAAACAATTCTCAATATTGAACATTTTCTGGGATTAACAACCATATCGAAAGTTGAGGGTAAAATTAATAAAAAAATTTACTAAATTTACTAATAATCTAGGTGTTTATTTAAATGAATAGAAAGACAATCAATTAAGCTCAGATGCCAATTTAAAAATAACCAAATCGTCTGTTACTACAATCGGAGTTGAATATTGGCGAGTAAATCGCTTTGCATGACTAAAGCTAATGAGCGATGACGAAATGTTGGATTTTGTAAATGTATTTGTGATATTTACATCTTCAGATTTTGAAGCTACAATCTAAAAATAAATATTTTTATAATAATAAAAAAAATAAATATTTGCATTTCTAATATGAGGTATGCAACTTATCTATTTAAGTCTTCCATGTTAACTTGTGTCGTATGTTTATTCATTATTCATTAACCTTGAAAATAGTTGAACGTAAATTGAAGGTGTCAAAATGCGCTCCCACGCACGATGAATAATTACGCATTGTCGATTTGTCTCAATCGCTTGTGCTGGAATGGCGTATGAAGCACGCAATTGTCACTAGTCAAATATGGAAATTGTGTGTAAACGTAGCTTTCAATTCCATTCTACAATATTTCCCCAAAACTATCACTAAGATATCAGCATCACAATGTAACATTTTTGAAATCAGTTATGAAAATTAAAGGGTAACGCGTGGGTTTTAGGGTGCCCTCAGTTTTTTTAGGAAAAATTATTTAGATTAGCAAATATTTATATTTCAAAAAAATTTACTGGTTTCAATAATAATCAGATATATTTTTAAAATCAATTATGAAATTGCCTGAATTGATTGAATTAACAAAAACAGACTAGCGCATTTGAAACCGCACTTGGACTGGGCCTAATAAACACCACCAAAAGACTTTGCAGTATTTTTAAAGGGACAATGCATATTGAAAAGGATAAGCTAAGGCATGAATTATATGGAAGATGGAGATATTGTAGAAAAAACTGCCTTAAAACAGAAAGGATTTATAAAGGTACAATTTTTCATCAGGCACATTTGCCAATTTCAAAAATACTGCGGCTTCTATATATGGTGGGAATGAGCTTGCCACCTTTTATCATAAATGATGACCTAAACATAAATGTTGAGACGGTGTATAAATATAAAAATATGGTAAAAAAATAAGCTATTGACTTAACATTGATGAAGGGGAAATTGAGAGAAGATGGAAGTGTAATCGAAATTGATGAAACACATTTAGTTATTAGAAGGGATAATCGAGAAATAACTGTATTTGGATGAATTCATTGGGCAATTGGGGTTTGTTGATCGTGATTCGAAGCAATATAGATTGAAATTAGTTAGAAATAGAAGTAAAAATGTCTATATGTCTTTTATCACTAACAAAATCGAGACAGGAACCCTGATTTTTACCGACTGCTGGAGAGGATACAAAGAGTTTGGATATTTGCATAGAACAGCGGATCACAGTGTAGGGTTTGTAAACTATGATAATAATACAGTTCACACCCAAAATACTTAGAGACTGTAGAGAATTCTTAAAGAATCAAACTTGCATGTAGTGGATTTTGAAAACCTAACTAAATATGCTAAAATATTTGAGATTAAGCATAATTTAGAAATTGAAACAGCTACGCAAAGATACGATGTGTTCCATCCTGTTTCATGTAAATTTATTTGAAATATAAATATTTGTTAATCTAACTTATTTCTCCATTTGTTTAAATAATTTTCCCTAAAAAAATGCCGAGAGCCTCCCAAAACCCACGTGTTACCAATTAAAAACCAAAAACATTCAAAGAACAATGATTTGTTCACAAAGATTCTTACAAGAAATGCACGTACCTAAAATTCAAACATTGTCTAAATGTTTTTTTCCTATTTAATGAGGTAAACTGATTATAGATCATTTTTTACCATTTAATCCATTTACTTCCAAATATTTATAAAATCTCTTTAAATCTTACCCTGTTTAGTAATTCCTGTCAAAAACGATATTTTATCAACGACTAGACATTTTTAATAGGATTTATATATCAACTGATCAAGAGAGTCAAGTAGTTGTCCTAATACACTAATAACTCACTTCGAGTCCATAATTGGTTCTGCAAAAATTTTACGCAAACTAAAATGACGAAAATTCAAGCAGTATATTTGGATCTCACTCACATTTTTATTTTAATTGTTTCACAATATTATTTTTTGGACATTTCATTAAAATAATGTAAAATTACAACATAATTTGTCATAAGAATCTACGTTTCGAAAGGGCTCCATTAGCATACGTTTCCTACAAATTTAAATTAAATCAACACAAAATATTTCATTAAGTTTATTTCTTTCAGAATTATTTATACTAATGGGTTGTCAGAAAAATAATGTACGTTTTGTATATAATATGTTAAACAAACTGTTTAAATCGTATTATAAAATTTAAAATTCTCCATTCAGAATGTCAAAATAAAATAACTCTATAAATATTTTATCAAAATTAATATTAAATCATAATTAATTTTCAGCGCTGAAAGACGGAGAAACAATCAATGCATTTTTGGCTTATTATACTATATTACTATAAAAAGAAAAGAACACAGCTGAAGCAACTAGAAACATTGCAAACGTTTATGGAAAGAATACAGTTATTTGCTAAATTCAGAGCTCGGAATTTCGATCTCGAAAAGCCTGATCGATCTGGACGACCTTACGCAGTTGATCATAACCATTTCTAGACACAGATTGAAACCAATCCAATATTAACTAATCGTGAATTAGCAGAGAAGGTAGGTGTTTCAAAAAGATTATTTGGTCAAATTAGGAATATGTTATTGCAAAAGGATATTTGGATATTACATTTGACTAAGATTTCAAATTCATTCCGTTTCCTACTCCAGCTTTTGTAGACAAATATATATTCTTCGAACTGATCCAGATTCTTGTATCATTAAATGACCGATATTATAAATATTGGTCAGTGAACAAATTCCAATTAAAAAAACTTTGCACAAATTGATTGTTATTTTATTTCCAGTTCTAATCTTGTCATCCAAACCGATTATCTAATTCTACTAATACTTTAATCTTTGATCTAGTTTTTGGTCGAAGTCAAACTTTTGAACTCTAATTTTTGGTGAAACCTAATTCAAGTTGAAAAGCAGAATATTATAATTAAGCAAATATTCGAAATCATTTCTCATCTTCATCAGTCACTTATACACTTATACACAAATTTAAAATTGATTCATCGGTATTCTACAAACCAGAAGGTTCAAAGTTTTCTTGACGAATCATAATATATTGACTCATGATTACATTTTTAAGGTTTCAACAGTCCATTAGATGGTCCATTAATTTAGTGGTGACCCGACAAAATTCACGCAATAACAAAAGCGCGCAGGAAAAATCATTAATTATTCTCTTTTAAAACAACTAATTCATTAATTTTTTCATATATGATTTTATAAAAAATCATACAATTGTGTTTTTTCAATTCAAACATTTAAAAGCTATAAAAGTTTTAAATTTTTAAAACTTTCAAAATTCACAAAAGCTGAAATCAAACAACATTTCAATAATTTTTTCACAAAATTTTGTTTACTAATATTAATCAATTCCTTCAGTCGATAGTGATCAGGTACTTGATAACTGAGATTATCTTAGCAGATTAATTTTTTGAAAAATTTCACCAATCAGGTTTTGCTTAATTTGTAAACTTTAATTGACGCGGTTTTGTCTTGCGCGCAATTGTTACGGCGCAGAATTTAGTGGATATTTAAATGTATATTAATAGAAGCAAGTTAGAATCTTGCCACATTAATTTATAAAGAATCATAAATATTCACGGTGCATGTTAATTATTTTAGATAACATGGAGAATTATGAAGTAGAATTACATATTTCAAAATAACTTCAAGGCAAATTTCTTCTTAACATGTTATGTACGTCATCAACATATGCATTAGAAAACGCATAAAAATATATCATAAATATTACTTTTGTTAACATATTATCTTAATAAATATCATCCAATAAGATTTTATTTTTGTAACACTATGCCCAAGACGTATATATATATATATATATATATATATATATATATATATATATATATATATATATATATATATATATATATATATATATATATATATATATATATATATATATATATATATATATATATATGTGCTAGCGGATAACTAAACTCGCCACTGAGGAGCGCATTTCGTTTAATTGTGCAAACAAGATTATAATTGAATTATCTTTGGATAATGATTATAAGGAAGAAATTCAATTTATAATTGCACTAGACTTATTGACAGGTAAATTGATACTTGTACTTGTACAAAGTGTACTTGATACAAGAAATTGTATACAAACAGCAGCAGATGTTCTTTTTATTGATGTAGAAATTGTCATTAAATATCCACTGTAAGAATGGAAAAATTAAAAGATATATACGATTTCGTAGATATTGAATACCAAAAACTACGTTGACACAGTAAGACTAGATCAGGGATGGGCAAACTACGGCTTGCTAAGGTCAAGTTAGATTTTTAAAAAAAAATACTAAATAACTAATAAGTTAACGGCCACCAAAATAATATTATGCATTAACATGTTACTCGAAAATGGCTAATCCGGCAACTGACTCGCACACCTATCAAAGTGATTAAGACGTGTCTGTGCATGATAAGCTACTCTGATACTGATACTCAAATATAGATTTTTAGTAAAAGGAGTTGGTCATTTTAATTTATACTAGCTTTATTATCTAAAAAAAATTACACAAAATGAGTTGTTCGAAGCGATCTAAAAAGCGAAAAATTGAAGACGAATGCCGTGTTTTTAACAAAGAGTAGACTGCAAGGTATTTATTTACCAACGTTGGAGTTAAAGCTGTGTGTTTGATTTGTCATGAAACAATTGCTGTATTCAAAGAATACAATTTGAAACGGCATTTTTAAACCAGACACGCTAACTTTGGAAACAATTTATTAAAAGAAGAACTCCAAAAGAAAGCAACTGATCTGATAAAGAGTTTAAAGCAACAACACTGTGTTTGATAAAATGTCATTTTTACAAAAATAAACACAACGAAGGCTGGTTTTGTATTGGCCAATAAAATTGCAAAGCAAAACAAGTCATTTACAGATGCAAAATTCGTTAAAATTGTTAGTTGATGCTGTCAGTGTTGTATGTCCTGAAATTAGGTCAAAAGTAGAAGTCATATCTTTGTCACGAAGAACGATCGTTCGCCGCATAGATGCAATTACAGTGAATATTCAAGAACAGTTGTTAACAGCCAGTGGCTGTTTTCAGTGGTATACTATGGTTTACTTTAGATGAGAGTTCTGATATTCAGGAAACTGCTCAGTTACTCATTTACATAACAGGAATTAACGAAAACTTCAAAATTACAGAAAAATTGTTATCTATGAAATCTCTCAAAGATACTATAACTGGAAAAGATTTTTGCAACAGTGTCATTAACAGTCTAATCAGGTCTAAGTTAAGCCTGAATAAACTGGCTAGCATAACAACTGATGGTACTCCTTCACTCACAGGTAAACATTATGGCCTTGTGAAATTGATGAATGATAAAATCAAAGAGGACTTTCCACTACACAGTGCATTGTCTTTTCATTGCATCATTCATCAAAAAAGCCTATGTAAGTCTTCTTTGAAATTCAAGCATATTATGAATCCAGTGTTGCGTGCAGTGAATTTAATAAGAGCATAAGGACTAAACCACAGGCAATTCCGTAGTTTCTTGTAAGATACGGAGGCAGATTTAATGATGTATTGTACCACATATGTGTCCGCAGGTTAAGCATGGGAAAAGTACTAAAGAGGGTGTGGGACCTCAAAGTACAGATTGTTCTTTTTTTTAATATGAAATACATCTCTTGTGACTATTCAAAGGAAGTGGAGGATGCCGAATAAGTTTGTGATTTTGCATTTGTTTTGGACATAATACAAAAGCTGAATGAGCTAAACACAAAACTACAAGGCAAAGGTGTATTTGCTCATGATTTATACCTGAAAGTTAAATCCTTTATATCGAAACTCAAACTTTTTGTGAAGCAGCTTAATGAACAAACCTTTTTCATTTTCCTCTGTTGAAAAGACGAGCTGTTACATCCGTATTATCAGAAAAGTACAGTTCCCAATTGATGGCTTTTAAAAAGGATTTTTATCAGGAGATTTGGTGATTTCAAGGCAATTGAAGGATAGTTTGATTTGCTTAGCTCACCTTTTGTCTGTGACATTGAAACAACTACTAAGAACTGCAAATGGACCTGATTTGTTTGCAAGCTGGCAACTCTTTAAAGATGTTTGAAAGTAAACCACTTATCAAGTTTTATACATCTCTGCACTCAGAAAAGATGTCTGTGTCAAATAACAGATCACTTCTCATAGACTCAAATCTTAAGTCAGTGTTAAGGATCAGGTCAGCACAAGCAAATCGACACCTAATTTGGGAAAACTGGTGAATGACTTCAGTCAATTACATCATCTTCACTGACATGGCTTCGTTTTTCAAATATTTGATTTTCATGTGAATTTATACTTTAAACTTCTAATTAAAAGAAATTAATTATATTTTAAACAGAGTTACATTGTTATTCAAATTAATTTTCCTTCAAAAACCTTCTATTTTATACCTATCATCAATATTAATTAATTTACTTTATACTATGCGGCCATTCAAAATTATGAAAATATGTATGCGGCCTTTGTTCTAAAAGGTTATGGTTGACTTTAATGTCTGTAATAGAACGTATTATGAAACTTTTTTCGGCATTAAAATCTGTGTTTTTCTGAAAAAATGTACCCAATTGTAATATTGCAATTTTTGGATAATCTAGTATCTGAGATATGGATGAAACTTTTGCATTCCCAATCTGAATTATTCCATTATGTAATAATGCGAATTGAACTCCAAAATATTTCAATGTCAGAAGTTTCATTAATTTTAAAAGATTAAAAATCAAATTACTCGGAAGGATATAAATTATTTTTGCCAAATGATGTTTGCATAATGATCTCGAACTTAGAAAAAAACGGCGAAGTTGATATTATGAAGTTCAAAATTATAATTAAGTGATCTTAAAAGATGGGGAAAATATAAAACTAAAATTTTATACCATATGAAATAATAGGTATAGAATAAACATTCACATAACAAATTAATAACTACTATGGGTTGTGGAGTTCAGGGTCCTATTCGGACAATTATGATAACTTTTTTGATTTCAAATTTTGTGACCATTCATATATTCCTCTATTAACAATGAATTTTATTGATAGTAATTGTATATTATTAATAATCTGATGATTGCTTTATTGATTTTATTATATTTGTTTGTGTTATATTAAATTTATTCTGGACAATAATAATAAAAATTTGAAATAATAGTTTTTCATTAATTTTCTTCATATGTAATTATATTTAGTCTTTACAATTTACTAATTTGTGATCATTTCCTTTTATTTTTGGTAATGTCTATGTAAATATTTTGTATTTGATAATTTCATATTATAACAATTTATTTATCATAACCTTGGATGGGACCTGCGACATTAGGCAATTTTAACCCCCAAGCAAATAAAAATATATATTAAATTCTAAGATAGCGCCAATCAAACATTCTTTTCACGAGATATTTCGACAGTTTTCCTGTCATCATCAGGTGGGATATAATAACTATGTAAATTAAGGATTTTAAACAAATTTATTAATTATATAAAACTTTTTTATTTAGTAAAAACATTTAATTATTTTTAAAAATTATAATTAAATTAATATATTATTTTTAAAATTTAAACATTCAGAATTTAATTTGATAATTTAAAAAATTTTATTAATTATTTAATTTAACACAACAATCAATACATGCAATATACAAGAAAAAAAATTATTTAAAAACATTTAAAATACAAGTTTTCACTGCATTCTGCACATTAATTTTTGGATTAAATGACTTTATCAACAACGCCTCACAAATCACACGTTCCCAATAATTATCGAAAATTTTTAATAAAATTTTAAAATCAGACATACCTATTTTAATCTTACAGCCCTTATTGTGCTCACTAATATGGATCAAAGCATTCGGCCTATAATGTTTTCGAGCTCGAATAGAGAGATGACGGGAAGTCTCTCCAATGTATGTGGCATTACACCCATGATATGTAAACTGATAAAAGAGATCGGAACACAATTAGACCGGAGTTTTTGACTTGTTAATAAATATATTGCGTACTTTCCATGAAGTTGACACTATCCTATAGTTTAAATTTCCTAACTGCTTTCTTATCTTCACTTTATAATCCTTCACTTTATAATTCACTTTATAATCCTTAACCGTTTGCGGACGGAATTAATTTTAATAAATAGTATACGAAATATACGAAATCTTTTAGTATACGAATGCCCGATATCGTGGTATGATTTTTTTTAAGTTTGGCCAGCACAGTTGGCCATTATATATTGTTGAACGTGATGAACAACATTCGTGCCCAGCAGTACTGGCCTACCATCCACAAACGGTTAAAATGTTTTTTTACAAAGTCTTTTTTACGAAATTTCGCTATAACGTAATTTCGAAAAAAAATCAGTCTGTTTACGACAAAAAAATTTGATTTACGATTTTTTATTTAATTAGGGAAATCACACCGTACGAATATACAGAATTAATTAAATGTTTAATGTTCCTTGAATTATTAATGTAATAGATATCCTTTTTGTTATGAATAAATAAAATACATACATATTATTTTTGTTTTTGAATTACGAATGTTTTCTTCAATAATATGAATTGATTAGATTTTTAAATTTATAAATTACCGTTTTTAATCAGAAATCTTTGTTTATATTACCAATAATTAAAATAAAAATTCGCTTAACAAAATTTCGATTTATGTTCAAATTTTTGGGAAAGAAGTAATTCGTTTTTTATCAATATTGTTTTATTATTAAATAATTACACATGACTGAATTTTTTTGTGTACTTTATTTTCATTTTAATAACTAAAATACTAATACATTTTATTTAACCTCCAATTCTGACTCGAGATAATTCAAGGAGAAATAAAATAAAGTCAATTGAATAAGTTACTCGAACTATAATGATAGAATAAGTCTGCAATAAACAATTGTAAGTAACAAGTTAAATTAGGCATGATATTTAACTCAATTAACTAATTTGCACATTAAATGTTAATTGTGTATTAATAAGTATGGTATGTAAATAATAATTGTAAATAATATTTTAACAATTTAAATGTGAATATAAAAATAATATAATTTAAATGAATAGAATGATTGTAGAATGATATTTTCTTGCTCAAAATATTGTTGCTATAAAATAATTCCCTTGTTTGAATATTGTGAATAATAATACATTTGTGAATATTGAATTTTTAGTTTTTAATTTAATAGATACAATCAACACATGGTCCACGTAGTCTAACAAAGATACTGTCGACAATCGATGTATTTTCGCTGGCTAACATTTTATGACACAATTTGGTCGATTTACTTATTTTAATTTTAATTTATCAGGCCCATACAAGATTATCACTCATATTTCTCTGAATTGTCGTAAGTCGCAAAGGTTTTTTCTCCTGGTCAAGTTGTCTGACCATATTTATATATAGATTATTTTATTTATTATTTATAGCGAACTTTCAAGAACGATTGAAGTAAAGGGATCAAGAGATGTGTATCTTAGGAAAACTTCAACTGGACACAAAAGATTTACTTTCACACCGACAATTAATTCAAAAGGCCAAATTTTAAATAAACATCTTATTTTACTGGCCTAAAGAATAAATCTAAAATTGAAGTTGAATTTTCTATAGATAGAAATGAAACTACCATGTGAAGCGAGTCAATTTTTAAAAATTACTTAAAGGAATTTTTTAGGAAGAGTAGAGAGTACCTTTTTAAAACAACCAGTTTTATTAATATTGGATTCATATACTGTGCATTAAAAAGTGGCTGATGAACTAAATGATAAGTGTAAAGAAAAAGTTTAAATTTCTTTTGGCATAATCCCACCTTTATTGACTGGCATTCTTCAACCTTTCGATGTTGCAGTCAACCGATCGTTCCAAGGATCTTATGCGAATGAATATGATAAATATGTAAGTCTGAGTCTAAGATAAAAAAAGATACAAATAAAAGTAGGAAATATAAAAACGCCAGGATACCAAGAGGTAGCAAATTGGGTCAACACAAAGACATCAAATGATATAAAAAAGCTTTTGAAGTATGTCGCTTATCATCTAGATTTTACAATAATGATAATAATTTAAATAAACTACATGATCCTTTACGTATATCTTAAGGTGGTTTGATGAATGAAAAAAATATTTCTGGATAAATATGGAGATGAGATTTGTGTAAACAATAATACTTTTTCGATAACTCCATCCTGAAATGAAAATTTTGTGAAAATGACGAAGGAATATTATATTGTATTTAACAATCGCTTTCTATTATAGAAAAATATAACGAATGGAAAGAAAATATAATTAAAAAGTGTTTCAATTAATCAATAATGAAAAACGTTTGAGGGAATTCAAGAAAAGAAACGTATAAAGGAAGGAAATATGACCGAAACTCGAATTGATATTCTGTCTCTTGCATCTATACTTAAAAGAAATATAGTCGTAACAGTTTTAAATGATTTATTGCAAGAAGAAAAATCTATTAAATATGCTTAAGAAAATACAGACGCTTCTATAAATCTGATGTGTGATGAAATATATGCTTACGAACTTGAAAAAATAATAAAAAATGAATTGGATCTGAATTCTACAATTATATATGCTTACGAACTTGAAAAAATAATAAAAAATGAATTGGATCTGAATTCTACAATTAATAAAAAGATGTTCAAAAATAATTATTTTATAATTTGTTCACTGATCACACATTCAAAAATACGAAAATAATATTTAACAAGAAAATATGGATTAATAATTAATTTTTTGTGTTATTAATTACTAAAAAAATTTATATGTGAAATTATATGTTTTGTTCAAAAATGTATTTAATATTAAATAGTATGATATCAGATTAGACTTATTAGAAGGATTCTTTAATTTATGGCTGATTTTAGGGTCACTTTGCGTGCGCTAATTATTCGGGAATTTTGCATGATTTTTAAAAAAAATGATAAAAAAAACTCCTGTTCTGAGTAATTGGCGCGCGCCAATTAGGTGGGGGAAGACGGTAGTAATAATAATACTGATAATCCAAATCATAATAATAATTTAATTAATAAATTTCTGATAATAATAATTTGTTTTTATTCTTTTACTAAAATAACTGATCTATGCAAATTTTTTCGATAATAATAATAATAATAATGCTAATAATTTATTTAATAGAGCATTTGGCTAATGATTTTAATGGGGGAATTATATTCAACGACTTCAGGCTGTTATGGTAATAATTATGAAAATGTTGATGAAAATATTTATTTCCGTTTTCGCTCTATTTTGAAAAATTTGTTGTTTTTGGTATTGGATTGGTCATATATAATAAATGGATTGTATTTATCCCGAATTTTAATATTACTTTGGAAAAATCTAATTTGCACTATTTAAAAAAAATATAATTCGTAGATTTGGAGAACCACACAAAGTTGTTAAATTAACACAAAAAAATGGTCATGCAACTTTCTCGATGATTTAATTTGGTTATACAATTTATGTTTCATTTATACGGGTGAGTTATTCTTAACGCTTGCGTTTTCTTCATTTTAATAATTTGTAATGTTAATATTTTTCTATTTTAATTCTTAAATTTATAATGACTAGCTTTACTGTTCAGTTTCGCATAGGATTTGGATTCTTTAATATTTTTATTTATTCAGATTTCACTGATATATAGACTTTAGTTATTGTAAAGAAAGAGCTTGAACAAGGGAGTATATCTTAAATTATTTATTCATTGTTACTATTCATTATTTTTTAATTTGCCGTACTCTACAAGGTCCATGGAGTCTCAGTCATCATGTTGCCATAAAGATTTATTCATTTCTCGTTAACATTTCATTTCATATTTGGTTTTGATAATATTTAAAAATTGCCCATGGAAATATCGTTTTTCTCAACTTTCTCGTTTAACTGTCTCTGTGCCAAACTCATTTTATTACTTTCTTTTTCATTTGCTGTCAGCACCTTGTTAAACTTCTCTTAACCTCCATTCTTTTTAACCCAATTTATTAAATACTCATTCAAGATTCAAGCAGATATATCTATCAAATTTTCTAAATTATCTGATTCCGCTATCGCATGAGCTTCAATTTCTAAAACCACAAGTTAAACTCGTTAATACTACTTTTTTATTAATTCAATTTTTCATCAGTTTTTCAATTACCTTTCTATCACAAAAATTATCATTTTAACCAAATCACCGAACAACACGAGGAAGTCTGTTTTTCATTTCATTTACTAACCTTCCTAACTGATTACCCACGTCAATTTTTATTTCAAACGTTGGATATAGCGCTTTAACCTAACCCAATAATAATACTTTTGTTTCATAATTTCTTGTTCAAATCTGACTAAACTCTTCTTTATCTCGTAAGTTCTAAGTCTCCTTATATTACTTTCACTATTTATTTCAAATTATGGTACCTGCAATTTTTCCTGTACTTCCGTTATTTTCATTACTTAATTCTCTTTCGTCATTATTAATGAAAATTTCATCCACTTCTTCTTGTTTCACTTCATTTATGTGGTATTCGCCTATATCTGCATTTGAACCATCACACTTATCTACAGCAACTAATTTTCATTCCTTAATTGCTACTACACAATTCACTAAATACCTTGCCCTTCCATCACCACATAAGTATCCATTTTCATCTAATTCCTGTGGTATAAATCCATAAACATAAATACTCTTCGTCATCCAATTCTTCACCTTTGAACATCAATATAATGTTTCCATCTTTTCCTACTCTTTTCGAATTTTCCGAACCTTTGTACACCAATTCTAGTTTCTCTCAACTCTCCCCTAAACATCTTAACTTTTCTCCATATCTCAATTTCTCATATATGGCCATATATGACCATCTCATATACATATGGCCATATTATACTTATAATTTCTAATTTACTATTTTCATCCAATTCCGTTTTATCAATTAGTCGTAACTTTTCAATAATTTTAATTCCATCCCAATCACATAAAGCCTCTCCTAACTCCCAAAATTACTTATTGAAAACTGTTCCTGATCATGATATCCAAAGAGCAAAATCGTCAAAAGTCTTCACCTTTGAATACTGGAGAACTCTCTACTAACGCCCTCTTCTTACAATAACACCATTGATAGTATAACGTGATTTGTATTTGAGATATTCATTAACCAGTTCGAAACCACGAATTAAATAATTATAATAGCTGGATCTTTTAAATAATAATCCAAAGTACTTGCTATTAAAAAATCGAAATACCAACAGAGTCGATGTTATGCTGCCGGATTAGACTGCCATATAAAGTATTATAACTATTTTTGGTCGGCGAATATATCCGACATTCATTGTATTCAACTGGTTAAAACCAAAACAGCTAAAACATCATTATTTACTTCATGATTCAAACTGAAAAAATTGATTAAAATAAAACTACAAATGAAAACATTTTAATAATGACTTATCAAAAGAAATAGATTCAGAAAATGTATGTCCCTTTGGGAACCATCCCAGTAAAATGGGAAGGAACATTACTTGACAATACAAGCAATTTTCGTTATCTAAGCGATTGGGTTGCACAAGAACTCAGTATTAGAGACAATGGCAAACCATTCCAGTTGGTGTGATTGGAAGAAAATCTTAAATCTTAGAACCGAAGCCAATAATATTGTACTGACAAGTAGTAGTAGTAGTAATAATAATAATAATAATAATAATAATAATAATAATAATAATAATAATAATAATAATAATAATAATAATAATAATAATAATAATAATAATAATAATAATAATAATAATAATAATAATAATAATAATAATAATAATAATAATAATAATAATAATAATAATAATAAGGTAAAGGTCAACCTAAAGTGTATTTTAGTAGTAAAGTCACTGAAGAAATGAAAATATGCAATTGACAAGGCTGTTTGAACACTTAAGCATTTAAGAGAAAAAAACTTTCCAGTTATTGGTAAGCGAATACAAATAGGTGTGCTAATTTATTGTGATTAACCACATCTACATCGACCTACCCGAAAATAGGAGAAAAGAATAAACATGCCTGGGCAATATCAACAGAAATCAAGCCCAAGATATTTTTGTTTACTATAAAGAAACATGAAATTGATAGGATAAACCAGTGGTCGTAATTACGTGGCACGCGTGCCAAGATTGGCACACATGATAAAAATATGAAAAAATAAATGTTGTCGCCAAAATAGATTTTATTATTTATTTTTTTACTTTCAATCATTAAGATAATTTTTTGACATGTCAGTGAGTTGCATTTTTATTTACTGTTTTTTTTGTTTGTTAAAAATATTTGTGCTTTACCTAGTCCTAGTGTTTTGTTTAAAAATACAATCTTTTTTTGATATTTTGAATATTATCGAATAAAGAAAACGAAGACGAAAAAATTCATTCAGAAAGCTTTCAGAATATTTTACTGAATTACATTTGGTAAGTTTTTATTTTAGTTTGGTTTTTATTATTAGCCGTTCAAAATGAATAAAACATCAACAGATAATGGTAAAGATTCATTTCAAGATTCTTGGAAATTTCTTTATGGGATGATTGAAAAGAATGGCAAAGCACATTGTGTTTTATGTCTCACATCTGTAGTTTTTCGTACATCATCAGTCAAGCGTCATTTTGAATCCAGCCATTCATCGATTGCAAAATTAAGTTTGGAAGAAAGAAAACAATTTTTTTCGAAAAAAATTGAGAATCTTCACTGCCAATCAAGTAATATGAACAAATTTGTAAAATCGACAAATAATATAACTGCCGCTAGTTTTAATATAGCAAACTAAATTACTAAACACGGAAGACCATTTACTGATGGTGATTTTTTTAAAACTACTCTTTTGAATTGTGCTGAAAACTTTTTGAAGACTTCGATAATAAAGATAAAATAATCATGCGCATTGAAAACGTTCAACTGGGTCCAAATACGGTTATAGATAAAATATTAAAACTACGGGAAAATATTTTTCCCAGTTAAAATCAGATATTTGCTCAGCTGATGTATTCGCTATCGGCGTTGATGAAAGTACGGATATCAAGGCTAGCAATAACTGTATGATATATCATTGATATTAAAAAAATATGCTCAATTTCTACTAATGGGTGCCCCAGTATGGTAGGTAAAGATTCAGGATTCCAGGTATTACTACAAAATGAAATCGGTCACCCTGTTTTGGGTTTTCATTGTATCATTCATCTCGAAGCACTATGTGCCAAAGATGGAGTTTTATTACAAAATCACGTGATGAATGTTGTGAGTAAGATAATTAATTATATTGTTGTCAATGATTTGTCCAAAAGTCAGTTTAAAAATGGCAGATTTAAATGTACCATATGAAACTCTTCTTATGTATAACCACGTTTGATGGCTTAATCGCGCATTATCTTTAGAAAGATTTCTTTTATGCTTGGTTGAAATTTGTCTTTTTTTACATGACAGAAAAAATATTTACAGAGCTTACCGATACTAGATGGTTACTAAAGTTAATGTTCTTAACTGATCTTACTATTTGAATGAATTAAACAAGAAACTGCAGGGTTATGGAAAATCATTGGATATTTTATTTGGACACATTAATGCTTTTGAAATGAAACTAAAATTAATTGAAAATGACTTAAAAAAATTAGAAACAAATTATGAAGAATTGAAATATTTTCCAAATATAAAATTTTTTTTTGAAAAATACTGACATAGGAGAAAACCTACAAGATATTTTTGATGAATTTTGTAAAATTATATTAAGTACACAAGAATCATTTGAAAATCGATTCCAGCATATTAAAAAAATCGAACATTTAATTAAGTTTATCCGATATCCTGACAAGTTTATTCCGGCCAATAATTTCGGTGAATTTAGATGGCTAGACTTGGACGATTTCGATGGTGAACTGCTAGAAGTCAGTTTGATTTGGCGTGAAAAATTTGTAGATTTTAGAATAATGGTCGAAAGTCAATTAAGAGAAAATGATATAACATTTAACGTGGACGATGAAGTTCTAAAGTTGTGGCAAAGTCTTCCAAATCAGTTTTCATCATTAAAAAGCTAGCAATAGCTGTATTACAATATTTCCTTCAACTTACTTTTGCGAATTCTTATTTTCTCAAATGAATGTAATTTTAACCAAAACCAGAAACAGAATGGCTAGTGACAATTCCGAGGCTTGAGTTGCTTTAAAAGTAACCAATTACATACCAAATATAGACCACTTAGCGTCGCAATTTATACAAAAAAGATCTGATACTGGACAACAGTAGAAAAAATATTTTGTTCCTTACTAATTTAAGTAAACTTTTATTTATTGTTTAATTTTTGATATTTTTTATTTTTCGTTGTTTAATTCTTATTGTTTTATTTAATTTCATTTTTGATATTGAAGAATATATCTGATATTTTTGTTTTTTTTTGATTAAATATATTTAAGTTTTTTATATTAATTTATATTTAAATATAAATTAAATCAAAGTATAAATGAAATAAATAAAAATTAATATAAAAACGAATAAGTACATATTAATTTCTTACATTTCAATACTATTTAATTTTATGGAATAGATTCGGCACGCCGAAATAATGATTTGAGGAAAATCATCTTTATTGGCACGATACCTAAAATCTAATTGCGACCACTGGGATAAACCAATAAGTAAACCGAAAAAATATGCAGTTAAAACCAAGCAAAGTCAGTTCATCACAACAAGAAAATGGCTTTAGAGAGCATCTGCGTTAAAATATTTAAGTTCAAAGTAACACTAAAAGAAGAATTGTTGAAACTGTGGAATGTAATATATAGGGACACATTGTTAGCTAAACAAAGATCTTGGAATAACAATATATAAATACGGTGAAATAAATATCATAACACTCAAACTATAAAAATCAATACCAGGCAAGGACAAAATTAAATATACATTAAAAAATTTGATCCGAAATTTCAATTTCTTATATCTCTTGCCAATAATATTATGACTATAAAACTATTAACTATAAAATCTTTAGAACACAAATTACCATGAAACCTGGGAAACAAGGTAGAAGTCATGAAGCATTCTCACAAAGAGTTTTAAATTTTAAAATCAAAAGATGTCATTTAAATTTAAATTAAGGATTCTTTCTTGAAATTTTAATTCTAATATTTTAGTATATAAATTTTAATTTAAATATTGATTTATGAATTTTAATATCTTAATTCTAAATGTCTGATATTGTAGATATAATGTCTGACATGGATTTAAATATCTTAATTTTAATTTTAAAATTAAAGTCTCATAAAATTTGATTGAAAATATTAATTTATAAAATATGTATTTTGTGATATAATTCGACAATAATATAGTTTTATGAACATTGAGTATTACCGTGTCATTTTTATATACATTATTACAATTTTAGTTATTTTACATGACGTCACGAACTATTTTAGACTTTGTAAAATTAGTCTACAAAGATTCAATATATATAGATATTAATAGAATTTTGCAAATACTTGAAAAATTGCGTAGAAGCTTTCAACATTCCAGTACCGCTTTTTGGAAGTGGACATCATGATTGCTTATCAATATTTTGATGTGATACCAGGATTATTCCCACAAAAAATCTCAGTGATTCAAGAAAAAGATTGTATTAGAATAAATGGCATAGAAATTTAATTCACATAGAATCTTTAAACTAATTAAAGTCAGCTTCGCGGGTCCAAGTGCGACTGGTGTTATGACAGAAATCCGAAATAATAATAATATGAATTAAAGTACTGGAAAACTAATATCAGCCAGTAATGTGACAATTGGGAGTGGAGATTATATTGTGAGAGGCATACTCGTTGATGGGTTCAATGATAAAATTAATGTTTCGAGACTATTTATTTAAGTGGGATAAACAGAACAATTTGAAAAAAAGATATTTGTCTTGCAGTTTCTTTAGTTACATCATCAGATGGATATTTTTAGTGATGTTGAGGCAATTAGATAATGGTAATAAAAAACTATTATCTAGAACATTGGAATTTGTAGAGTTAATAAAGGAAATTCTGATTTAGAAAATACTAAATTTGTAGAGGCCATAAACTTGGAAGAACGAAATATCAAGTTAGACAAAAATTATCAAAATTTTAACATTAAAAGTTGGATATAGATTTGAAAAAACATGAAAAATATGAACTGCTATCTCTTCTATTGGGTAATAAACAGATATTCAACAGATTTGGGGAAATTTTGAGCATATTTCTGAAAAAAAGTCATTAAAACAAAGGTAGATCACCCAATAGCAGTGAAATCAACAGGACGCCAGCGGGATTGGAAGAAGGCATAAAAATATGATTGAAGGATCTTTGGAAGTTGGTTACTTAGTTCAAGCAATTCAGTCTGGAATTTTCCTATAGATATTGTACGGTGCAATTAGAATGTATGTTGAATATCTAAAGTTAAATGAAGTCTATTTTATCCAATTAATAATTGTGAAGAAATTTTTGATGCAAACGAAGGAGGAAAATATTTTTTAACAATTGCCTCAACAAATGGGTATCGCCAAGTAGAATTAGAAGATTCGATCAAATAAAAGACAGCATTCACCACAAAGAACTGACAATTTCATTTTAATTGCATGCCATTTTGTCTTTGTTCTGCACTAGCTACATTTCATAAATTAATGAATATTGTTTTGAAATGTGAAAATTGTACAGGCTGTGTTATTTACCTTGACGAAATTATAATATTATAATATTATAATTTATAATAAATACACAGGGATTTGAGATTTCTACAGAACATGAAGAAGTTTTATTTCAAATGACAATGGATGATCTAATAAATCAACAAAACAATGCAAACTGTAAACTTGTGCTCAAATTGCTTCAAAATGGAAAGACAGAAAAAAGAATAGGTAACGAAAATTTTAACAAATTATGGAAAAAAGAAGAGTTAAAAATTTCGAAATAATACATTATATTATCTTATGAATAATGTTTATAGATATGTAGTAGCAAAATATAACACAAAATTTTTAGTCCGAATGAGTCATACAAAGATATCGACTTTCAGAAAACGACAATGACTATAAAAATGAATTCCATGACCAAATTTAACAAAGGAAGAAGAGAAAATAATTCAAAATGTGAGTCATGTAATTAACAAAAGAACTAATGCGAGACAATGAACAGAATTGTAATAAATTGTTACAATGGAGCCATTTGAAAAAAATGAAAGTCAATATATTTTTGACATATTTTTAGAATTGATTATTTTTCAAAACACTTATCGTTT
The DNA here is from genome assembly GCA_959609185.1 of Schmidtea polychroa. Classification (NCBI taxonomy): domain Eukaryota; kingdom Metazoa; phylum Platyhelminthes; order Tricladida; family Dugesiidae; genus Schmidtea; species Schmidtea polychroa. Next base: position 99,947 of record CAUHTR010007399.1, on the reverse strand, counting down.
ATTCCAGGGGTGAGCAAAAGCCGGCCCGCTGAAAAATCCCGCATGTAATTTTTTAAATCTCTTATGCGATTTTGTTGAAATCAACAGTATTAGTGTGCATATAAATAATGAAAAATAAAAATAATTTCGAACAGCTGTACCATACTAATTTAATGTATGCAACATACTATCACATAGCGTGTGATTGGCTAACTACATAGAATTGAACGTGTAATCCTCTCACTCTTCGATGGATAACTGGTCACAGCACGCGTACTATTTATTTTGATTTAGCACTGGTCGTCATTTCTTTTGAGACTAATGTTTGTTATTTTGCAAATATACACCTAAATACGAAATATAAGTTTCTATAATACACGTTGGTGTGTGCATCAGTGGATGACTCACCATTTATTAGTGTGAAGTTATTTATTTATTCATTTATTCAATTTTATGAATTGTTTCACAAGTTTTTTAATTTTAAGCAACAATTTAAAGCTTGAATTTTGATTTTATATAATTATGAGATCATTATTCAAGCTCTTAAAAATTACTTTTAGCCAACACTTTAATTATAAATTATTTTTAATTAATTTTCAGATTTTTTAAGATTTTTATGACATTTTATGAATTTATTTGGATATAATGTAAGTCCGATTTAATTTTAACTATAAATAAATAAAGTAATCACCAAACGCATTTATTTTTTAAGACATTTAGGAAAGATGGATAAAATAGTTTTTGTAATCTTTTTTCTCCAGCTCATTGATAAGACGAATTTCGTCATTTTTTGTAATTCTATGAAAATATTATTTTTTTTAAACAAGTTAGAAATTTCACACAGTCGTTTGACAAGAATATCTGATTTACTGTAAACTATTTTAATTATTTGTAATTAAATGAAAAAATTCTTACATTGTCAGATCTTCACTTTCGCAAAAAGGTAGCGTTTCCAGAGAAATATCTGATAATCTAAAGAAATATTAACTTCAAAAATATTTTATAAATAGATCTTACGATGTTTTGTCGTCCTTTTCTCAAAAGCTCAAAGTAGAGTTGTCCGATTCAAAATCTAAAATTTTTCCCCCGTGATTTTTTAATATTAAAAATAATGATATGTTAACAATATGTTAATTACTTTTAACTTTTGGAATAAAAAACTCTATAATAAATTTGCATGTATTTTATATTACGCGTGCTGTGTTTGTATGTAAAATTATTTTTCTGTTACTTTCTCAATTCTTATAATAAAACTTTTAACTTTCGGAACATTAAATTTTTACACACAGGTAAGTTTGTGTGTTCCTATAATATAATTCTATCGATTTTTTAAGATTATAGAAACTTTTATATTTCGTATTTAGAAGTAATAACAAATTAAATAAGTGGACTTCTAAAATTTTAAAACATTTGTTTTATTTTATTGTATTAATTAAATTATTTATTTATAGGCCTTTGTAAAATGAGACAATCTAAAAAAAGAAAAGTTGATTTGGAATGCAGAAAGTCAGTGAAACATGGACGATAAAATACCTTTTTACAAACATTGATAATAAAGCAATTTCTTTAGTTTGTCAGGAAACAATTGCTGTTTTCAAGGAATACAATTTAAACAGGTATTTTAAATCAAAACATCCAAAATATGCATCACTTTCTTTAAAAGAACTTCAAAATGCAGCAGAAAACTTGAAAAAGGCTTGATTAAGGAACAAAATATTTTTACCAAACAAAGTAATATCGGGAAATCTACCACAAAAACAAGTTGTGTTGTTGCACACACAATTGCTAAGTTCTGTAAACCGTTTGCAGAAGCAAAATTTATTAAACAATGCATGTTACAAGTGTCGGAGATATGTTGTCCTGAAAAGAAACATATTTTTGAAAATGTAAGCTCTACCGAGAACAACAATAGTACAACGGATCGAAAATATTTCAGGATATTTATTTGACCAGCTAAGAACAAAAATTGCCGAATTTACATATTGTTCTCTAACTTTAGATGAGTCCTGCGATATTACTGACACAAGTCAATTATTAATATTTATTCGGTGCATTAACAAGAAATGTGAAATTAGCGAGGAACTTCTTAGTGTGCATCCAATGAAAGATACTACTACCGGTGAAGACTTCTTTATCACTGTTGAAGAGTGTTTAGTTAAAATAAATTTAACTTGGAACAAAATAGTAAGCATCACTACGGATGGTTGTCCTAGTTTAACAGGGAAAGATGTGGGCTTACTAAAACTAATCAGCGACAAATTAAAAGAGTTGCAGCCAGAATAAAATATATAGTTTTTACACTAACTTATTCATCAATAAGTGCTATGTAGAAAAGTCTTGAAATTGAATCACGTCGTTACTGTTGTGAATTTTATCAGGGGACGTGCCTTAAATCATCGACAGTTTGTTGAATTTTTGAAAGAAATTGAAAGTGACTTACGAAATTCCTTATTACACTGAAGTAAAGTTTTGGGCAGGTTTCAATATTTGCTTGATGGAATAGTATCCTTCTTGTCGATAAAAGGAAAACTACATGATTTTCCTGAATTGCAAAATGAGGCGATTTTGCATTTTCTGTAGATATCGTAAAATATTTGAAAGAACTAAATATAAATCTAGAAGGGAAAAACCAATTCGCTTTCAATATGCACTCAAACGTCAAAGCATTTATGATGAAACTCAATTTATTTAACTGTTTTATTTAATGATCATTAATTTAATATAATTTAATATTTCTTTAAAAATTAAGTGACATATTTTACTGGGCACAAATTGTTCGCATGTACTCCCAAGTAAGACAATTACTTGGGTAGTAAAAAAACTCCACCCAAAACATTCCCGGAAGACATTTTGAAAATTTCTTTTTGGCCCGCGCTTAATAGTATTTGCCCACCCCTGGTTTATTCTGGTTTATCCTGAGTATCAGCAGATAAAATTGTGAGTTAACTATAAGAAACCTGGGTTAGTCGATTTAGAGTAACAGGAAGAATTCATTCCGATAATGGAACAAATTTCCAATCAAAATTATTTAAAGAACTGTACGAGCTTTTAAAAGTTAAGAAAGAACATTCAAATCAATGAAAGAATTGATACAAACGAGGTTGAAAAAAGGGAATATTGGAATTGATAGTCGGAGACACCATAGTTATTGAAAATACATTCTATAGTCCAGTGGTTCTCAAAGTGTGGGTCGTAGAAATTTCAAGAAAACGGAAGATTGTAACTAAAAAAACATTAGGTTGGCTTCAAAATAAAATATTTTTTGAATATAATAAATATTTTATTTTATATTACTATTTTCATCGGCAGAATATTTGCTAGGGTTAATGAGGTCGCTAAGTAAAAAAAATTTGAGAAGCTCTGCAATAGTCTATAGTATAGACCTTTAATTAATAAAAGGTATATAGGTCAGTTTATAATAATAAAGTTTTTAGATAAATGGACATATTTGATACATAGGTAAAAGTAGAGTTTGGCTGGTCGATTAACCGAAAACCGTCGGTTTTTAACCCATGTTTTCGGTTTTTTCTTACTTACTTTTTCTTAATTTTTTGATATTTTAAAGTACTTAATAAATTTTCTCAGCAAGAAAACTTCTTATTTAAAAATATTTACAGTTTAATAATGTCATCATCAAATATGCAGTAAAAAGAAAAAATCCACAAACGAAAGAGTGTGAAGTTGTTAGTAACAATTGTGGATCGGCGATAAAACGTAGTGACTTCGTTGAAAACCATATTTTAAGGCACGGTATAAAAGTAGATTCTGAAGTATCAAACGACAATATGGATTCATCAACGCCAAAGAAAGTCAAGACAGATATTTTAAATTAGCATC
>CAUHTR010007399.1:6995-96031 GCA_959609185.1 Schmidtea polychroa | reverse complement strand
AAGAGATGTAATGAGACTAATTTATGAAGACTTTGAAGAGAAAAAGTTGGTAGTAATTAAAGATATTAAAAATAGAGTTGGGAATGGTGAAAAATGTAGCTGCACATTCGATGAGTACTCAAATGTCAGACAAAAATGATAAATCGGAATTAATCTGTACTGTCGTAACGAAATAAAGATCTACAATACCGGGTTCGTTAGGATTTTCGGAGCATGCCCAGCAGAAACATTAATTGAAAAGATTGATGAACATGTAAGTTCATTCGGATTGCGTTTGGATCGTGATATTGTTGGTTCGACACGGGATGGCGCTTCCGTTAACAAAAAAGCTTTATGATCAACAAGAATAATCGAACAATACTGTATTAATCACGCTATTCATTTAGGAGTAAGTGATGCTTCTTACAAAAAAGCAAAGGAAGCAGTACAAATTGAGGAAGAAATTGAGCAAGATTCTGAGAATGATTATGGTGATAATTTCGAGACTGATGAAGGTAATTTGGAGATTTTGAATACTAATCCAAATGACGATGGTGTAGACTACAATGAAGTCCTTCAAAATGCTTGAAAAGTAATGAAGTTTATTACAACTTTCTTCTATTCGCAGTCATGTTTTTTATCAAAAACAAAAGCTGAATTTGGACAGGTTGAATTACATCTTGATGTAAGGCACAGACGGAATTCATTTTTTCGAATGACTTAATCACAGTTAAAGACAAAAAAAACCTTTTTGATTCATTTACGGAGTTGAATACGTTAGAAATTCTTCATAAAAACACAAATATTGCCAATAGTTTGTTAGAGTACTTAAGTGTCCGAGGTTTAATTAGATGTCTAAATGACTTAAGCTTAGTTCCTGGCAAAAACACATTATCATTTGCCTCAAATCTTGCAAATCGATTATATGGTGTTGATAATTCAGAAGATATCCAGCAGGCTGATGATCTCGGGGAAAATATGACACTGGATAACTGGATAAGTCATTGAATGTCTTGATTTTTGAAAGCGTTTTATGGGAAAATGTAGATTATCTTAAGTTTTCAAGTGATCATTTTATACCGTTATATACGTAATAGAATTGAAGCAAATGCAAATAAATTGGAATCATTGGAAGTTTATTTTATGTTCTTTTCATTGAATAAATATACTTATAGTATCTTAATGTCTTTAGATTGCTTAGTTTCCATTTATACAATAATATATTAAAAAATAGACAAAATCTTCTAAAAACCAAACCGAAAACCTCGGTTTTCAAAAAGAACGGGTTTTCCAAAACTCTAGTAAAAAGATAAAAAAACAATAAAGAGAAGTTAAAATCAGATTTTAAAAATCTATGTCGAGATGATGTAAAAATCAAATGATGTAAAAACAAGTATACAAAAAAATCGTGAAATGCTAAAATATCACAGAATTTACCAAATGCTTCAAAAATATCAGTTGATGTTAACCGAAACACTAAACCATTCCTTTAATAACAAATGGGATGTAACATGATTTGAAAATAATATAGTTTTTTAATAATGAGAACAATCGTGTCATATTTATTATATATTTATATAATATATTATATTATTACAATTTTAGTTATTTTACAATTTTAAACTTAGACTTTTTTATTTATCAATTCAAAAAGACAAATAACTAACAACTAACGAGCTTATGGAAGAATTTGAACTAGCTGAATGAAATACATTCAACTGGACGTTAAGATAAGCCTTCAAAAAGCCGACAACCCAGAAAGCCCTGACATATACACAAGAGAATGAGTTAAAGGAGAAGACAATGGCAGAGTGATAAACATTCCATTAATAGAAATAGAAATAGAAATAGACTCCATAAACATATGGAGTCATTAACAAAAACATAAACAAAACTAAAAATTAATAACTTAAAAGCTGGAAATAAATATCTAAGAATTCTGAGAATTCATTCATGTTTTTAATCTCGAAAATGAAAACGATTGTTTAAATAATAAAAATTTTATCCTTTTTTAATCATACAGTTATTAAATTTTGAGTACCTAAGAAAAACAACAATCCTAAACATACTTAAATGGTGTCAAAAGTGTAAATCCAAAACAGGTTTAATTTCAATTTTTGAAATATAAAATTTTTGAATAATAAATTATTAAATTATTATACATCATCCTTTTCATAATTGAAAAGCTTTTTTGTTTATTTTAACCATAAATGTAAAAAACGATAAAAAACGTGCAATTACATTAAACTATAAATTGTAAACATTATGTTATTATCTACCAAATTTAAAGAAATTTAAAACTGAACTCGTAGTTATGAAAAAGGTATACTTGTACTTGAAAAGTTTACTATTATAACACTGAGTCGCCTAACTAGGATTTAATCATTTCAGTTCTTCAATTAGATTAATATCAGTCAGCTTATCGGTTAATCGAAGATTACTGTGGACAAAGACAACGTTTCGTACATTTGCGCAGCTCAGCCGATTACTCTTCTTTGTGTGGATAAAATCAAATGTGGACCAATTTCTTTCACAAGCCGACGCTGATGCCACTTGCGATTAAACACGAATAGCCACTTTCAGTAGTTCAGGCACATGATCCCCAAATGCTAGTCACCAACGAAAAGCTGGCATTTCTTTCGCTGCAGCAGTTGCCACTTCGCGTCCAAACAGCACCTGGCCAGTACGATAAACACTATGCTGCTAGATTGCTTTCACCTGAGACTGTACGTCACCATTATGAACTCTCTCAATCATAGCATGAAATCCTGAAACTTCTTCATTTCCATATTGTAGGAAAGTTCTATATTCAGGGTCTAGTACGAAACCTGCCGAATGAAGATCTGTGTGTAACATTTATCAGCGAGTTGCGACAAGCACTCTGACTTGCGCTTTCTTTCCCTCATCTAAAGTAGAACTGTTAATATACTAATCAGCTTGGAATATTTTGGAATATTTCCTACACACGGTACGGATCCATCAACTAATACAGACACAAATGGTGCACAAATCGAAGTCAATTGTAACAGAAGATCCCAAAATTGGTTAAGTATGATTTCCGTCACAGACTTTCCCCTTTCAGCATACTTTGGTCCCGACGCCCACTTCTTATAATCGCGATCCATGACAGTTTCTTGCAAAGCATCTTTCGTTTCATATAAACGTTGTATCATTATAAAATAACCTACAAAGATTGTTTCAACAATTCCAGAGTAGAATGTGCCCGAAAGAATGCCAACGATGCTTGATGTGTTGTTATGAACTTAACTACAGAATGTCCATCTGCAATAATACTGGTAACCCATGGTAACTTTCCAACATCATCAACTAACAGTTCAAGACAATGAGCTGCACAGGGCGACCATACTACTGATAGAAAAGCGTCATTGATCTTTTTCCTTACGGATAACGCAATTGGCTGCGCTATCCGTAACAACTTGGACAACATTTTGAACCCAAACAGCCTCAATATTTCTGGTTAGTTCTCTTGCAATAAAATTGCTATCCGTAGCTTGCCCCGACGTATCTATTCCAACAAGAAATATCGTACCATCACCTATTAAAATAAGACAATTGACCATAGGTCGATTTTATATGTTAGTCCAACCATCACTGACCAAGGTTCCGCCAAGAGACGACATGTGTGATTTGAGTCAGAAAGTTTTTGTTCAACTTGTGAAACCTCCGCGGCTAGCAACTTCTCTGATATTGCTATCCGATTGAGAGCTGTGTAACTTGGTCCACACTTGGAAACAGCTTCAATAGCCTCTTTGCTGTTTTGACCCACTCTTCATCATGACAGTCAAACACATTTGTTTTGAACTTGAAGTGTGTGTGTCCGATCTTGCAGCAAGTTTAGTCGCTTTGTCCAACGCTTCTCGTTTTCTTTTCATTGCATCTTGGTTCGCCCTTTCAATATTGTCTTCTTAAATCATATTTTTTATATTGGCCGGCACTTTTTCACATGATTTAATATTGATATCGTCTCCTGCAAGATGACCTCTAATACAGATTATTCCACCAGAATAAACTTTGTCACAGTAAATGCATTTCAATTTGGCAAAATCAGATTTTTTCTCTCTCGTTTATCACAGTAACATGAATCCATTCCGTACTTCTTTATTTTTGGCATTTAGATAAAGAAATATATTTTTATTATAATTGATTTTGTAGGAATAATATAATATTAAACAATTAATGTTGTTTTAATATTATGAAAATGTGGTAAAAAGAGAATTTGAAAAACGTTTAGTCTTACAAGCTATCCGGGCAATGGAAATCAACAAGATCATAATTGAAAATGTTGGAAAATTCGATGGCAAAAATACAGATGTGGAAGAATGGTTCGACAAACTCGAAATTATTTTGGAAGCCAAGAATGTGAAAAATGTTAGAGATTCACAAGAACTGCCATGTAGGGGAAAATCATCAGCGATTCATAGCATCGGAAGCGGGGCTACTAAATGTGGATAATGAGATCTCAGAAATAATTGCAAGTTGTAATCAATGCCTATCAATTGACCCAGCGCCAGTAACGTGGGAAAAAGGTGAACTAAGCTGTGATGAAAATTGGTGCCGTTTAGCAATTGATGTAGCTAAATTTGCTAAAGATAAATATTTGGCAATTATTGACTGTGGACCATCGAGATATGCAATCTGGAAGAAAATTAAGATTGAAAATGTAGAAAAGATATGTAATGCTTTGAATGAAGTGCTATATAAAAGAGGAGCTCCAAGTGACATCTTATTAGATAATTACTTATCTTTTAAGATCTAGAAAATTTCTAAATTTCAACCGTCCAGGGGGAACTGGATCATTGAACGCAGCCATCGGACAATCAAAACGCTAGTAGCTAGGTCCTCAGGAACAATCGCAGAAGCTGTGTACTGATTCAACAATACGCCAAACAACAATAATATTTGTCCATCTAGAGCCATATTTAGATATAATCCAAAGCTGAATCTGCCAAGCTACAATAAAAAAAGAGATAATAATCGAAGTAAAATATTCTTCTGGTGACCCAGTATGGATAAAACCGAATTTGAATAAAAAATGCACAGAAAGATGGAAAGATGAACATATCATTAAACCATTATCAAATACAAAATTGTAGTCAGATGTAATGGATATGATATGCCCCGAGACGTGGGCGATATTAGAAAAAGAGTTGTTAAAGATTCAGATGAATCTGGTGGGGATGTAGGAATAATGTAATATTAAACAAATAATGTTGTTTTAATATTATGAAAATGTGGTAAAAAGAGAATTTGAAAAACGTTTAGTCTTATAGATTTATTGGAATATAATCAAAATTTCTAGAAAAATAAAATTTTAACCAAAATGGTTGCATTTCGAAAAATCGTCTTTTTAAAAACTGAAGAATGCATCCCCAGTTAATACAGATCGACCACAATTTTGGTATTTTTGAACAAAATTATTAATTAACCATTTTTTTATAAATTTTATTTCTTCTATACAAGAGTTTTTCTACTTATAAACAGAACCTTACACAATATTACGTTCATAATTTGAATTCGAGAAAACACGGAGGCGATGAAAGAGACATCGGACAAAAAAATAATTTTAAAAAAGTATAATAATAAAAAACGGAAAAAACGGTTTTTACATATATGGTTTTAACCTACTACTAATGACACTCAGTTCCACAACATCAACTCAAATTTTAAAAGTTACTTCGACTAATATGCCATTAATAATAATTCTATCATTCCTAAACAAAAATGTCCCACCCCTTGTAGACAAATTTTTGACTAGTTTTTATTTGATTAAATTTTGGAATTTATCTTTTTATTTAATCCGACGATTTAAATAAGATAACTTAATTTTAATTTAATTTAAAATGTAAATATTTATATATTCTATTGGTACTTCTTTTACAATAAAAGTGTGATCAAAGCACTATGAGTAGAGGCAGGTTTATTATAATTATTCTCTCCCATTATCATATTTCTTCAGTATCATCTTCAGTACGACAATAAAAATTGATTTCTAATTTTCAAATTGGACAATAGAGGTAACTGAAGTTTTTTAAATGTAAGATCTGTCAATGATTCAAAATAATATATTTGAAAAGACAGGCAGAATCTCTATCAATTATGACATTGAAACAATTAGAAATAATATATATTGATAAAGCAATCAATTTATTTTTGAAATAACATATTATTTTTCAAGATACGTAAATTGGATAAGTCGATTTGGAGTGCAGGGAATTATTTAAAGAACTGTGCAAGATTTTAAAAATTAAGAAAATCCACTTTATCCGCTATCAAATGCATTAATTGACAAAACATTCAAATCATTGAAAGAATGACTGAAAAGAACTATGATAAAATGAGAAGAGTGACAAAATTATTACAAATAATGAATATGGATAAAGAATGTCTCCTCAACAATCAATAAAATACACCTTATTTGAAATCTTATTCGGAAGAAAGCCATAACTGTTTACTGGGAAAGTGTATAATGAAACCAGATGAAACCGCATCAAAATATTTGAAAGTGAAGGAACACTGAGCGGCAGCACAAGGAAGGGAAGTAAAATATTATGTGACAAATTAGTAGTCGTGGATATCGTAGTTTTCGAAAACCCATTTTATAAACCTTTTATTAATAAAAGGTATATAGAATCATCTTTAAGATAAATGGACGTATTAATGCATAGTAAAAATATTATCCAATCATATTTCTGAGTATTCTGATTAAAGGTAAAGAAAAACTGGATAGTACCAAACAATCAGAAATTTTACCCAATGTTTCAAGGAAGCCAGTTCGTTTATAATTAGAAACATAAAACTAAAAATGGGGATATGATATTATTTATAATATTTTTTGAATAATCAAAGTCTGGTGTACATTTAAATACTCACTCTATTCCAAATTATGGCATACATTTATATAAAAAGTTTCCTATTGTGGATGGTAATATAAAATTTTAAGGTTTTTCTACAATATATTTATTAAAATCTATTACTCATGCTGATTATAATATGGCATTGCTTGTAAATAATTCTTGTTTCATTTTATTGCATTTTTAATTTTGTCAAAAATTATTAAAAGTCGTGTTTAAAATATTGAAAATATTGATTCGGGAAATAGCAGCGTTGAAAAAAGATTATCCAAAGCAAAGCAATTAACTGCTGATCCAGAGTAATTAAATACTTCAACTTCTGCTACAATGAGTAAAAAATGGCACAATTTGAGTTGTGGTGCAATTAAAGAAGTTTATATTAATAGTTTTATTTAGTTATTTCACAATAACAATACAGAAATCTTCGTATTTCATACTTTTCCATCGTAATTTCCTAGTTACAAGTCTCACAGAGAACATCTGTAGTGAATCAGATAAAATTTATACACGGCGCTTTAAAATCAGTAACCAAATAACTGAAACCATATATCAAGAATAAAAGCGTCACAACCAGATGCGAATACAAGATAATTAGACAAATTTCAGCAATAAAATTTTTGAACTTTATGTGTGCTTGAAAAGTGCTGAAAATTATTAAACTTATTTAAATCATAAAATCTATTGGTTGGTATTTATGTATATTTTTTTGAAGTCAGTTTTGTCATTAAGTTTACTACTAATTGACTTTTACTTATATTCTTCACCACTCATGAATATTCAATATAATTCAAAAATATACAATATGCTAAATACACTGGAGCCCACTATAGTCGGATTGGAATATTTCGGATTTTGACGTATGTCATAGTGTTATCAAAAAGTCCGGAATTTTTACTTTTATAATTCATACAAAGTTTTAACTTTAAGTCGTATAAATAAGTCGTGTTTTTGATTATTTCGTAGCTATTTTTACTGGCATGTATATTTTTGTATTGATTTTCTACATATTACGTACATACACTGTCAAAGAAATTTAATAATAATGTTATTTACTTGTAATTATTAATTTGATTTGGCCAGGAATTTTTCGTGGACGAAGTAAATTTAAAGAGATTTGAAACATTTATTACCAAGCTTCCGATAAAGCAGAGATCAATTATGGACTTTTTTGAAAAAAAATAAACTGCTGTCATAACAATGAAATGAAAAGTGATTCATTTTTATTCTATATTAAATCAACGATAAAAACAATCTATTTGATATATCTTATTTGAGATAAATCGTATAAATTGTGACATTCCTATCAAATCCGACTTAACCCTTTCGATACTGTAGGGACATATTGTCAAAGAGAATTTTTAATAATTAATAAAATAATTTAAATGTTTAAAAAAATGCATTGGGATCTGGTATTTTAGTACTGTACGGTCATAGGCTCGTAAAAAAGTCCAAATCTGTCTGCTTTTACTTTTCTCGATTACTTTTCATCGTCAATATTACAATACTCTTCCATTTCCAAAATGAATTTTCGATGGGATTTAGGAATGGCGAGTATAGTCGCAAAAATAAATGCCCAAATCCCATATGTTCCGTATTTACATTAATTTTATGAGGTTTCTCTGAACTCTAACATTTCAAATTCAGTCACTTTAGTTGAAACAATATTATATTAGTGATTTATAGTCTTCAAGATCTTTTTAGTAAATAATATACAATAATTATTTTTACAAGAACAACTTATGAAATCTAAAACAATTTGCATTACGAATAGAAAAAAATCATAAATGATAATTAATTTGAACTTTCAAATAATATGGAGACATTGCTAAATCCTAATGCCAATTAATTAACGGCACAAAGGTGACCTTAGTAAGGTGATAATAAACAATAAAAAATATGAAAAATATTCAAGTCATTAAAAGGCATGTTTAAAAACACATAAACTGATATCTTATTCAGATATTGTAGATATCTCTCTCACCTCTTGGACGACTTCGGTGATATTTTCATCAATTTCCTCGGTAGATGAATAAGTTTGCTTATGAGATAATTGTCGAAGTCTTTGAACGATAACACTCGTCATTTCTTCTCGTTCTATTTTCTCCGCTTGTCGCAACTCTTCTTCTTTGTCTCCGATAATAATTTCTTTATTACTTAATAGTTTATTGCGTTTCGCTTTAGATTTCATGAGACGATTCGATTTTTTAGATTTCCCCGGATTACTCAAATCGATCATGCTAGAAGTTGGACTGGCCGGAGGAGTTTCTCGAGTCTACAATTAACAGTAAAGGAATTTTTTTTAAATAAAATTTATATAATTATTACAGATATCCAATCGGATATGATGATATCATCACAAATCGTTGTGTAATCTCTGCGGAGGGGAATAGTGTACTTATCGGTAATTGGATAAGTTGATTGATATGATTTCGGAATACTTTTCTGTTTATAATTCTGAAATCCAAAAATGTGGTTTCTATTAACATTTCTGGGGAATAAAATCTAAATAAAAAATACTTCTAATAAAAACAATACTTCTCAAAAGGACTATCACAGTGAGCAGTTTCTGAAATAGGTTTACTGGCATTTTTCTGTTCAACATTTAAAGCTGAATTATTATTTTCGACAATCTCTGAATCACATAGTAAATTGCTATTATTTTTACAATTGAAAAATGATATGTGACCCGAGGCTAACATGGGATTAGTTCAATTTAAAATGATAAAATTCCACTTACGATTAACCAATTTATTTTCAAACTCACTGATTCTTTCCAATAAAGCTGCACTTTGGCAATTGTAATTGATGTTGAGGTTATTAAGGTTGTTATTAGTGCATCTGAAGATTGACTCGCATTACGTTTAACCGCGAATGTAATTCGCCTATTTGAAATTGAGTTTGATCCATACTAAAAACGTTTTAAAATAACAATTTTTTTTGATTGACGAAATTTCAATTTGGATTTCTCTGATTTTATTAGAGGCAATAAAAATTTGAATATAGTCAGTCATTTCTCAAAAACTAACTTTTTAATTGTTATTTTCTAACTTGAATAATGAAATTTAATTGAATTTTTTTTTCACAAAAACATGGAAAATTTTATAAGTGGATAATTAGACAGGATGCATTATATCTACACTAGAGGTTTCTAAACTAGAGAGAGCACGGAAAGTTTAATCTTTGATGTATTTTTGATGAATTGTAGAAAAACAATTTTTGATAATTATATTCATCCATTGCATTAAAGCCAAAACATATATATATTATAAGAACTTTTTTTTTCGATTTTCACCTCTGATTTCATAGTCAATTTTTTTTAATAATTATTAGTAATAACTACGTTCCAAGTTCCAATTATAAAAATTAAACACTTACCACTGTAGAGTTCTCTTGATTACATTTCCAGGCTCAAATTCATCGTGAGATTTTGCATGTTGCCAATAATCTTCAACGCATTCTTCCTCAAAGTCATGCAACTTTTCAATTTCATCAACTGATAAAAAGAGTTCTAATAATATCAAATTAAAATTCGGAATTAGATCAATTGAAATTTACTTAATCCAGCAGAGTGATTTCTATGATCATAATTGTTGTCATTTAAACCGGGTTTGTTATTATTAGTGCATTTGTGTTTAAAAAAGTAAAAGCAAAATTTTATTGAAAAATATATCTTCTTTAATAAAATATAAATCCAAACTAAAATAATGAAAGGTGGAGGAGCAAACGGTCGACTTTCATAGTCAATAATAATAGGATATCTTAAATACATATAAACTTTAACTGATGACTCTTTCATCTTTCCATAAATATCAGTTACACCGGCAATAATAAGACTTAATATCACAACGACAGCACTCAGCATGAACAAAACCATAGCAATCGGAACTGTCCAAGCCAAAGGAGTTAAACGAGATTCTGCAGGGAAATCAACAGCTGAAACAAATTAGATAAACTTTATAGAAAAATTAACGAAATAAATACGATCAATTTCCGCGGCATAAACTTCCCCATAAAGCATAAAATAAGGTTTGAGGTAGATATTTTTTAATATATTCCCAATACTGAGATCAAAAACTCCTTGATACATTATTCCTTGTCTTACAATACCGAAAGCTGTCATTATAACACTCAAAATTAAAACAGGAGGCGCAATTTGTTTGATCTAATTGAGTGTGAAAATTATAACAAATCAACGCTTAATTTACCATAATTCGAATCATTTCAAGGTAAGCCCCAAATAATCTCCAATTTTGCATCAACTCCAATGATTTTATAACCCTAGACAAATAAGATGATCCACAAATCAAAACAAATCAAACCAATATGCTGATCCCAAAATAATAAGATTACGACCCCATAGAAATATTTCGGACGGATCATTAGTATTTAAATTTGTCAAATTACCATCGTTTTGGTGTTTGATTTGCTGAAATTGATATGTTGCAAAATATCTCACAGAAAACGCTATTAGACAATAGAATCCCCAACTAAAATCAAAAAAATTCCAAAGAGATTCAAAATGAACTTTCATTTTTTGAGCAATGTTAATTCCTGCCGTATTGGCAAACTAGACAAATGCTAAATAACCCAATTATTTATACATTAATTATACCTTTCTGAAATGATCAAGAAAATTGGTGAATATATGAATATATATGTAGAGTTCAAAATAGTCAATTCGTTCTACTGACCACTTGATAAATGCGAGTCGAATGAGCAAAATAATAAGCAAAATATGAGAAATCTAAAAAAAATAAAATATAGAAATATCCATTAAACGAATCTATGATCTTGTGGTGGAACAAATACGGATAAATTCTTCATTATAGCATGTGTCCTACAATTCAATTAGTCAACGACCTACGATTATGCATTTTATAAATTTTTCTGTTTTCATGCACTAATCATTTTTAGATTTCATTTTCCATTAATAATTACAGAAATCCTAATGAAAGATCACACAGACCAGTGGGACTCATCCTTTTTCTACTACGGGACAGAAATTATTTAAATTGTCTGACAGTTCGTGTCGTTTTTGACACTCAAATAAAAACAGTAAATAAATGAATAATTAGAAATTTATTCAATGATTTGAAATTAATAATTAATGTGAGCTTTGCACATCTTTGCATATTTGTGGTCAAAACAAAAATAATAAAAATTTATCCTTAGAATCATACAGAAATGAAATTAATAAATCCACGAATATTATGAAATCAGTATTTCATAATATTTTACATAAAAATGAATTTATTTTATTAAACGAAAGATAGATTTTTAATTTTAGTTCTAATGCATTTAGTTTTATTTGTAAAATATATTTTATTTTATTTCTATTATTTCTAAAAATGAAGTTTAAGTAAAACTGCTGTAGCAATGCTGAAGACAGATAGAATAACATATACAGAGCACATGCTATAATGAAGAATTGGTTTGTAATGCACAAGTGTAGCACCGAAGTAGCTTTAAAATATATATTAAAGATATAATGCAGAGTAAAGACATTAAAATCTACAAACATACCACATTTAAATAAAACTTAGTGATAGGAGCATAAAAGAATTCATAAATCTTTTTCCTACAGGACAATGGAGTTCCTGGAGATATTTGCGGATTTTCCTGGCAAAACTCAAACAATGCATCAGGAGCACACTTAGTAAAACTGAGGTTATTAAATGTTACTGAAGCTCTAAAGTTAAAACAAATAATTTGCAGAAATTATAAATTCATAAAATACCTATGTGACATATCCGTGTGTGTTGGTTGTAATACATTAAGAGGCTGATGAAAAGAAAATGATGATACGGTTGGACTGACGTGCAAATTGTGTTTACTATCTGAACCAAACAATTTTTTTAAGAATACCTTAAACAATGCTGCATTACTTAATTTTTTCCTGGTATCAATATCGAAATCATCTTTATATGGATTATTTGGCATAACTCGTTTTTTTCGATGACTTTTGTCTTTGGAAATAGGATTCTCAAAGTTCAAATGAGAATTATTTGTGTAATCCAAATTTTCTTCTTTAAAATAAAACTCTCGATTTAGATCGCCATCATGTTGATAAATTCTTTCTTTAGATTTATGATTATCTAAAGGACCTTAATAATAAACAATAAAGGTCGATTTATTCCATCAAAATTGTTTCACCAATTTCACTTAACAATTCCAAACGTTTAAATTATGACTTATTAAACATTGAAGCAGCAAAAAAAGTGGAAAATGCATATAATATTAGTAATATTATGATCAGAATAGCTCTTAATGTATAAATGTTATTCAGTGAAAATTTTCGATTTTAATGACTGATTAGATAATAATAATGAAAAATACAGAAAATATCATGATTTAAACGTGTATATATTAGTGCATATGGTACTCAAAAATTAACAAGTGTTACAAATAAATAAACCACCAAAAGTAATGCAAATGTAACTCTCAACCAACCTTACTTTGATCCAACAATTAATCTAAACCAATTCCAAAGAAAAATATTAATATTAAACAAGTCAGTAAAATTTTCATATCTGTATAATTATTTTTTAATAATTATTTTTCAACTCTGAGCTCCCGTTGTAATTATGGAAATTATAAATTTTCTAATATTTTCAACAACTTGTCAGATATTAAAAACAAAGTCTAATTTCTTCCGTTTTATTTATTTTATTATTCTTTATATTATTTTTAATTTATCGCAATGTTTTATTAATTAAATAATCAATTTTCGAGTTTTTTCATTAAATAATTGCTTTTTAAATTTTATAGCTAGAATTATATTTATTTTACTGTTTCTAGTATTTTCAAAAATTTGCCACAGATATTAGAAGTCATTTTTCCCTGAGAGTAGAAAATTCATTGAGAACATATTAATTTTACGTATTGCAAACTCATCCTTATGAATCATTCGTAAATGATTCATACTTTACTTTCCTTTATTTCATATGTTATTATTCAGATATTAAATTAAACTAAATTTTTGATTAGATTTACTTTACCTTGGAATATAGGTATAAATGTGTATATTAATAATGAGATATACCATTTGCTAGGTCAAATACCGAGGTACAACTGGACCACTGCTCACTACATTGCAATTCGTTCACCATCGATAACCGAATTGATAGTTTTTTAACTAATTTTATTTATTAACGATTGACTAAAAATCTTTCTGTGATTTATTTGTACATTGCAATTGATCGTTTTTCTATTCACTGCCATAATGAATTATGATAACTTTTTAAGGCTGCAGTTTCTTTTTCATAGAAAGGAAAAGTATATTTTTATTACAAAATTCAAATACTTGTCTAAATATGGGAATTTATGCATTTGGATTTATTGTAGCAAATACGAGTTAATTACAATCAGAACTTTATCGGTTAGAAATTCAGCAAAATTATTTAGATAAATAAATAATTGATATAACTAACCGGTTGTTTCATATTTAGTTTCGTCAGTCTCGCCGATATTTATAACAACATGATTGGCGATTTTTTCATTGATATGATCCTGATTTAAAGTTGGATCAGATTTGGCAAAATCTGAACACTTCATGTAAAACTCATTATAGAGTGACTCTTTATGTAGAGATGAAGCTCGGTGTACTCGCTTTATTTCTTTCAAATCCGATATTATAGATTTCTAAAGACATTTTAAAATGATATTTATAAATATACATATCAAATATACAGATTTATATAAAGAGGAATGATTATCTTCTTGTTTCATTTTTCCAAATGCCTCAGCATCATCGGTTGTTTCATCATCAGAGCTAAAAGTTGAGTGTTGTTATTCAGAAAATTTTTTCTAACAAAATATACCTTGAAGAATCCGAGGAGGAATCAGAAGACGAATCGTTAAGATATTCTTCAAGTGTTTGTGGTTGGAGTGCTAATTCTTGTTTAGTTTTGAATTCAATCAATCGGTTGGATTTCAATGTTAATAGTGTAATTGGAAGAGCGGGAACGACAGAAATGATGCTCAATAAAACGATTAAAACCTAGACAGATTATTTCCCAGAGCATTTCGTTGATTTATTACCTTCAATCCAACCCATTTTCCTTCTCTTAGCCCACCATACCATAAATCATTTAAAATATTTTGAGTACAAACGTGCCCGAGGAACGGTTTGCTTTGGCATAAATACGCTAAACTAATGCCAGTGTGACCAGAGAACTGTTGAAGCTCATAACACAATAAACGTTTTGTTTCTTCGGGATTATGCTTATAGCAATGGTCTTGAAGGCTCACTGATAAAACCTCGAATTTGCTATTCAATAGTTATTGTGATTTTAATAGAATGCTTAAATTTTACTTTCCCCACAATTTCAATTCCTTCCAGATATTCGGATTCGTTATCCACATCCAAAAGTTTTTTCATTCCTTTCAATAATTTCACCGCCATAAGCGACTAAAAACCAATTTTACTTAACGTAAAATGAATGACAAGCAAAACCTTTGCAATCGATTCTTCACCGCTCATAACCATATACATGGCCATATCATATCTTCTCGTTAGAATCGTCCATTGTAACAATTCTGTGTATGGATAGCGGAAATTCGAACTGTTATCAACGCCAATTTCATTGTCATTGAAAGAATTACTGTATAACTGATAAGGATTTTTAAATGTAAAATAAAACGTATAAATTGTAAAATACATTTTTAAAATTATCAACAGATGATAATGTATCACACATATCTGCTACGGGAAGCAACGATTTCCCAGGAGAACTTTTCTGGCAATATTGATGCTGATAGCCACCTCCCATGAGAATTTCAATCAACGAACCAACCTGTCTAAGTGTTAGAGTTTGCTTCTAACAATTTCAAAAAATATTAAGCGAATTCGAAAATAAAATAAGCGAACTTTTTTTAAATTACAAACTTTAGAGATCATAGAATAAAATGTAAAGTCGCCTTTCAGGCATCGAATATTGTAAAAATATTCCAATCTTGAAACTTTTAGAAATCGATGCATATTCACTCCATTTTCAAGCAACAATTTCACAAAATCCAAGCGATCATTAATCAGAGCATCGATCATAGAATTATCCAACACAGGTGACTGAGTAAAATATATCAATAAAATTGTGCAATTATTTATATATAGTCATGAATAGCCCAATTGTTTCCAATAGGTTGATATTGACTCACTTGAAAAATTATTTATTTTTTACGTATGTTTAGCCTAGACTAAGTTTTCCCTACACACCATTTATAAACAAACCTGTTATTAACTGAGAAAAACAGACGACGATATATATATTAAAAAAATTTGCATTGTTTATAAATTTCAAGGCCATAGTAATAGATAAAAAAAACCTTTTTATTGTTTTTAGGAAATTGTGCATAAATCAAAAATAATTTCAGTAGTCATCTTTTACTTCACATTCAATGTTTTTTAAATAAAAAAATATTCAACAATTTTATTTTGAATGTTATTTTACTCTGAAAAATTAAATTAAACAAATTTATTATTCCCTCATATATATTAAATGTAGTATATATACAGAGAGAACTTCTAACTGCGGGTCATAATCATAATTGTGGGTAAGATATCGGAATTTAATAAAATATTAAATGTAATGACTTTTTCCGCTGCTTTGTGGCCGATAAAGGAACATTACACCTTTAATGAATAGATGAATCTATTTTATTAACTCTTCCTGTCTCAGTTTCTACTGATGAGAAGCCTGTCTAATTAAAAAAAAATATTTACGAGAAAAAAGTATAGAATGCAGAAAACGTATTGATATTGTTTTTGAATTTGCTACAGAGAAAGACCAGAAATTAAATTCGGGAATAAAAAAATTTGTTCTTTTAATAGTAAGTGTTTGTATTATACTTTAAATAAAAACCATTAAAATAATTATTGGCTAAGACCAGAATGAAATAATTTTGAAATATGAATATTTACAGAAATTAGACGACGTTCAAATGAAAACGTTTGTCAAGAATGAGCAAATTTATAAAAAGTAAATGATAAATGAAAATCATCAATGATGTATGATTCAGAATTTGTATTGAGTAAATTTATGTGATTTAAATAATACATTTATCCCTTTGAGACTCGGACTGTTTTTCTCATCACCTTTCAGAGTTGGTATTTTTTATATTATAAAAATATAAGTGAATACGAAAAGTAAAAGGAAACCAATTTTAATTAATTATGAAATTGAGTGCAACATGATTGGCACATGGAAGGCATAACAAATGATTTTTTTCTAAAAAGCTATTGAAATATTAGCAAGTAAACCAAGTACAAGCATGTGTACAAGTGAGATGGAAATGGAAATCACGACTATATAGCAAATCTTATTGTAAGTCGTAATTAAAATGTATATTTTAATAAATTTTATTTATTTAGTTTCAAATTTTTAGGTGTTATCAAATTTCCAAAAAATTTAATGAGATTGCATAAGTAATTATAACTAATAAAACGCAGTTATTTGTGTGACAGAAGCCAATTAGTTGTGATACCAACAGTTTTAGTATTGCAGATAATACAATGGATATAGTATTATAAATATTTAGTTGAGTTTTCTCAATGAAATGTAACGGTTTCCCGGAAATTGTATGTCCTTGATAATTCCAAAAGAAAAGTACCACGTGTTTCTCTTCTTTTTAAGTTAAGACTTTATTTGAGATTGAAAATTTTAATTGCCTGTCAAAATATGTGTAGTAGAAAATAAAGTTGCATTGTTTTCAACACAAGTAAGCTGCTGACAGTTCATTTGCTGAAATGGCATGATTAACATATGATGTGAAAGCAGATATTAAAAGAAATTTGATCAAAATACTTATTTATTAATCTTTGAAATTGTATTAATATAAAAGAGTAAACATAAACACTGAATTCATTTATCCGTTATTTTCTACAAATTTGGAGTTGAAAATTTTCAGTATTTTTTTTCAATAATTTTATTCTTTATTGCAAATATAAATCAAAAATATGTTCATGTATTTATTTAACTTATTTTGATTGGTTACTGTTGCCAATTGGGTACATAGAATGAGAATAAGATTATATCTCAGGTAGAAAATTTGTGATTTTCTCTTATTATCTTGATTATTTTTTTCCAATGAATGAGATTGTTTTTATATATTAAAAAATCAGAAGTCACTAACTTGCCATTCGGTTTGGACGCCGAATATTTGAGATCTGGCAATGTCGGGTCGATTCCAAGCCATTGTCAAGGTCAACTGGTCAGCTTTGGTCAGTTTGGGCAGTGATTCTAAATGAGAGATGCATGATTCATGCGGTAGTATTTGGAATTGGTATAGATTCACCTTGCAATAAAGCTGTCAGTATTGCTACATCGATATCTGGACAACCATCTTCCATTCGATAAACAGTAATCTGTGCTTATGATAATTTTCAATCATAATTTATGTTAATTTACTAATTCCCGGCGTTTCAGGCACAATTTCATTTCTTTATAAAGTAATTCTGCCTCTTTCGGTACTAAGGAAAATGTTCTTTGTACTGTTTTCAATACTTGTTCTCGGACATCGGGGGGTAATTCCCTGAAAATGAATGACAATATGTAAATAGGAATAGCCTGAATCGAATCCCTAACCCTTCCTCATCACTATATCTATGCATAAAGGCTAGCAAGTCAGCTGCTCTGCCGCTACCTTCACAAACCACAACTGGAACGGGATACTCATCGGTTACCAATTCGAATACCAATCTGAATGCTTGCATGCCACCTTCCACTAAAACAGCAACGACTGGAACTCGAGATTTCCCCAACCTGCCTAAAATCATCAAGTAAAATCACATAAACTCAGCACGCCCTTTGAGAGCTAATCCATTACCATGATTTCGCATTCTGATTGGCTGGGTAGCTAGATACCTTTCCAATGAGCGCCTCAAAACGATTTCCGCGCCGAATTTATCCACAGTCCCATTATCCGCCAATAGGAAATAATTATGATGCTGATTTAAAACCGCTTGCTTCTGATTCTTGTTTGCAATAGAATAATATGGACAGATTTTCTGAAATGATTAAATTCGAAGCATTTTATAAAATATATTCAAAGAATTCTCCGAATTACCTCTTTGCCCAACAAATGTTTCCTATGCTGCACAATCCCCCATGGGGAAATCCCCAAAGCAACTATATTGTTTCCTTTAATGTGGATTTCATTTTTCAATGCTTCTCCAACATGTTTCGTTACTCCTATGAGTCAAATTCGGAAACAGTATAAATCCCATTCAAACAAACCTGTATCCAATCCGGTAGTTACAACCCAAGTGCCAGTTGTTTTAGCAGCTTTGACAAGTCCATCGAAAAAGACTTTCTTCAATTTTGGTTGCAGATCAAAATTCGCCAAACCACCGATTATCGATATGACTAAATTTGGAACACGCAAATTCCATTCACGCAGTAATAGATGGAGCACGTCGGTTGGTGTTGTACGATAACTGATGCGGACATACTAAGAATTAAATACAAAAATAAGAAATAATTTAAACATTACAATTACAAATCAGTACCCTTGCTTTAGTAGGATGAGGGCCCCCTTGAAATTCAAGAGTTCCATAAGCATCTGTAGGAAACGGAGTTGTATTGTGTATAATATTCCAACCTTCACGTTTGATTTTTGAACTATTGCTAAATTGATTTTTACTGATATGTTCTTCGGCAGGTCTACCACAAGCGCAACTTTATGATACTTAAAGATGGTAGTATTAAAATATGACTTACTATCCATTGGATTTTGGATAAAATCGATTACATTCTAATTTCAGAATATTATCATCGATCCAATTATACTAATATCAATAATATTAATTAATAAAGTTTAAAAATTAGCAGTAATTTACTTTTTCTGAAACGGTTGAGACACTTTTATTTGACTTTAGGGACGGATTGGCAACAATACCACTGTGGTTTTTTTTAGATTTTTTCATGAACTAAAATGACATTTAAAAAGCATACAAAATAATATAATAAATCTGATAGTAATAATTAAACTAATGAAAAGAGAAGTAGAATTAAATTTTGTATATTATATAAGTATATCATATAACAGTACATGAAATTTTAAATGTGTTACTAAACTATAAATGTTTATTATATTATACAAACAAATTTCTGTTAACATATTTTATTGATAATTAAAAATTGGTTTCGACATGAAAAAATCAAAAATGCTTTGAAAATTTAGTTTCTAACTATCTAAGTGGGTTTTTGTAACTCTATGTACGAAACAAGTACAAACTAATGGGATTTCATGTGTCTAGCTAGTCTCAACCCATGTCATCCAACAAAAATATTTGAAAACAATCAAATAATTTGCAGAAATACTATTGAGGTTGTTAAAACAGACAAGACTTTATGTTTGAAACGTAACAAATTATGGAAATAAAATTAGATGAATATATTACTATAAATCAGACAAGCTAAAACTGCAGCTCACGAGCCGCATGCGGCTCTTTGACATTTTTTTGTGACTCAATAAATTATTAAGTTGTAACTGAAATTTTTTTAATGTAACTGAAATTTTTCCTTATTTCACTTAGCAGCTTTTTAAGTACAGTTAAGTTGTAAAATTATGTATTTTTTTTAAATTTATTTTATTCCTTGAGTTAAGTTGTAAAATTTAATAAAA
Source organism: Schmidtea polychroa (assembly GCA_959609185.1). NCBI lineage: Eukaryota > Metazoa > Platyhelminthes > Tricladida > Dugesiidae > Schmidtea > Schmidtea polychroa. The sequence goes on along the minus strand of CAUHTR010007399.1, from coordinate 75,557 downwards.
GTTTAAATAGTTAAAATTTTAAATTTAAATTTTTAAAATACTTTCGACTTTGATTTTAATAATTGGCAAGTATTCTTATAAACTTTTAATAATACTTAAAATCAAACAATCTAAAAAAAGATTTTAGAGTTATCATGGATAAGACCAAAAAAAGAAAATATGAAGAAGAGAAGAAGTTTTAATGAAGATTGGGAACTAAAATTTTTGTTCATAAATAAGAATGGAAAAGCATTATGCCTTATTTGTAGATCGACTATAGAACATTTTAAAGTTGGGAATTTCAAGAGGCATTACCAAGCCATTCATGGCAATTTCCATTCACAATATCCTGAAAAAACAAAGTTAAGGGAGGTTAAAATTGAAGAACTGAAAAATGAACTCGAAAAACAACAATCGTTGCNTACAGATGGAGATCCAGAAAATTTAAAATTACATAAAAATATATCAAAAATTCCAGCATCTCGGTCAACTATAGAAAGACTTATTACAGATATATGTATAGATACATGGTGGGTTACAGGTACTGCGAATCTTTACCTCCTCGTGCTGTTTCCAGCGTAACCCAAAATACAAGTTTTAGCTGACCACTTGATACCCGTTGAGCGATCAACGTTGGTACTGTATCAAGGGTTTGGGTACTAGCAAAAAGTGAGCATGCTTAACATACTATAATTGTCTAGTACCCACTGGGGTCCACGGACTGCCGATAGAAGGCCTATGTCCGATTTCTTTTCGTCCCCGTTACGACAATTAGCACAATAAAAGAAAATCAAAAATGCCCGCTATGGACGCACTCGGGAAGATTTATTTGTACGACATGAATAGCTTATCGTGTGCTGGTTGGTTCCCTTGGTGCAGCCTCTGATCCAGTAGTCGGGAGAGCTGATTGGGCCTGGCTGGCCTGCCTGATCTTCGCTCGTGCCGCTTTTCCCGGCCGAATCTTCTTCCTTGGGGCTACTACAGTGAGGGCATGTTCTTTTGGTCGGTGGAGCAACTCATCTAAAGGCCGGATCTTGGCAATGACCTCTCGCTCCAGCTCCTGTTGATGCACCTTGACTTCCAGTTCCCTCACCCTTAAGCGGAGGGCCCGCAACTCAATCTGATCTTGAGCATTCTGAAGTTGTAGTTGGGTAATCAACTTCATCCTCTTCTTCATCTCCGCCGGTGGGAACCACGTGCACTCCAAGTTCCGACAGTGGGCCTTGACTCGGGTCCACTTAGTCCGGTACTCATCTACCTGTCGTTGTGCCTGTTCCCTATCGGCTCGCATCTCTTCCAAGAGTTTCTGCACTAAACGAAGATAAGATCAATGATTGTTACATCGACATCGAGGGTCGAGCATTATTATGGGCATTAAGACCACAAGAAGGTAATTCCCCAACTTTCAATTTACACCATTTCTCTATATTAAAACAAAAAACTCCATAATTTTATAATATAGAATACACACAAACTCACTAGTGTGTTGAAAATTGGATTTCAGGAATTAACATTTTTATTATATGATAGATAGATAGATAATAGGAAAAATTTGATATTCCAACACGGTACCAAAAAAAAAACAAGCAACTTGCAATGATATTTAACGTTTCAGTTTTTACATTTTTTAAAACATTTATTTCAATTATTTCGACAACACAAAAAGTGCCAATTTTTTATTAATTAATTTTCAGCCTAACTTACAACTTTTCACAAAAAATCCAACAAAAATTAAAGAAATAGTCGAATAGTAAATAACATAAAGTATAATTCTAAATTTTTAATGTCTTAAAAATGAGATGAATAAAATATTGATGGTTAACATCATAAAAGTTAAACTACAAGCTTACGATTGTCAAGTTTTACATTTTCAGAAATGGGAAAATGGAAAATGTAGCGGGTGTACATACGAACAACCATTACAACAATGTTAAACAATGAAAAACAGGTCAGCACAAAATGATTAGTGTTGCTCCCGAGGTTTCCATCCATCCTCCGATCCCGCGCTCTCCTGGGTAAAGCGGGTGGACGTTCGCGTGCGTCCGCATTTCCTCGGTCGTCCTGGTCCTCGTTGAGGCCGCCTTGGATATTTTAGTCCCCGTTGAAGAGCCGCAGTCCGTTTCGGGTGACATTGAGCTCGAGCATAGCCGTCGCAATCTTCTACTTTACCAGCCAGAGTCGCTTGCTCGAGCTGGTGCAATCGGTCTATTGCCCCCATCACTTCGTCAAAAGCGTCGATCAAGGCTAACGACGCGCGATTGAGGTAAGGCTCCACCTTCGGGATTACGGGGATCACGTTCTGGTAGGTCCAGTCATGGATCTTATACCAGATCCATCTGGACCTTAGGCGAGCGATTTCCGATTCCTCTCTCAAGCGGACGGCTTCGTCTGCTCCCTCGCCGATAATTTCGAGGCTCGAGTCGACCGATGAGGGGCCGGCCTGCATCTTCCTTGACCTAGTGTTGGGCATGACTATAATGATAAGAGAGAATGTTAACATATTTCATAATTGACCTTCGTTCTCCCATTTGGGCTCATATTAACCAAGGACGTTCAAACCAATATATTATATTCCCACCCCAAGTATGACCCGCATCAATTTCACAGGCAATGTCCTTCATGATTTGGATGGGTTTAAGTTGTAAATTAGTTACCAGATTTTTGATTTTCCAACTGAACTCGAGGGGATTTATTCGGGAATTAGAAGTTTGAGAGTTTGTCCAAATACCATGGTTTAAACTAACTAAACTTATACAGGTGATCTAAGTACTACCAAGTTCCAATTTAACCAATTAAGAGTTGATAATTAAACTTAGTAAATGAATTTACGAAAATTTCTATCCAAACAATTTCCTTTTTCTTTTCTCTTAAACTACTGTTGTTTAAATTATTCAAAATTATTAAATTATCAATTTAATATTGATTTATTATTCAAAATTAATTTATTTAAGAAAAATTCAGCGAACTATGCTACTAAGATCCACCACGGGAGGGTTATTGTTACGTGCCGTTAATATATTCGGTCCCTAGCAATTCCTATCCGTGTGGGTTGTAAGTAGCTTCAACTTCAACATAATTCGGGCAAGTATTTTCTTTCCTACCTTTGACATTGTTTAATTTCAGGGATTGAAATCTTGTTGGCGATTATATTTTGTCAGATTTAATCGGATAGTTTATCTCCCCATCGTACTATTTTATGAGCTAGGTAGCAGGTACTTTTGTCAGAACTTTGAACAAAATAATCTATGATTGTAATATAAAGTAATTATTAAACACTTTTATCTATGGTTCGTAATATGAAATAATTATTAAATGCTTTTATCAATACTTTTACTTGCATTAAAGTAATCTATGAACTTGTATAGTTAAACATCATAAAATATTGTTTATATACTATTTCTGGACTATGATTTTAGATCTTAGCTTAAGTAGTTGGATCCTGTAAAACCCAAAAAAAAAAGAAGAGGGATCCCCTGTCCTTCTTGTCTTGCATGGGTTGACTACTGGGGTAACCTGGGTTAGATTCGTGTGAGTGTGATAAATTTTACCCGGAAACAGAGTTCCTATTGACATAGTCAACAGTGATTGGCGCATTTGGGAGAGCGTATGCGTCGCCCATTTGGTCAACCAGAGTTGGTTTGATGAGAGCAACCCTGGGTTTGCAGGGTTGTTACTATTAATAGAAGCGGTGTTATTGGTCCAATTCTTCTATGAGGAAAAGGAAATCGATAATATCGGTTTTGAACTTTTCTATTAATAGTAACGTTTTAAGAAATCGATAAATTAGTTGAGTAAGTTATGTAGTTCTTAAGCAGGGTAGAATGGGATGTTATGATGTCATTGAGGGATAAAAATAGGAAGAAATTAATTGAGTCATCCGTAATATCCTGTGATCCAAGTTTCTTATTAAATAACTTAATTATGTTAATTTTTTTCATGAATAAAATCTCCATCATATTAAATGAGGATTAAGCATTAATGCAAATTTAGAATTATAAAATCTAAATAGTATTAAATGAGGGTTACATATTAATGCAAATTTAAAATTATAAAATCAAAATAGTATTAAACGAGAATTAAATGTTAATGTAAATTTATAATTCTAAAATCTAAATAGTATTAAATGAGAATTAAATGTTAATGTAAATTTATAATTCTAAAATCTAAATAGTATTAAATGAGGGTTAAATGCTAATGCAAATTTAAAATTATAAAATCTAAATCGTATTAAATGAGGATTAAATGTTAATGTAAGCTTATAATTATAAAGATTAGAGCCTGGGGTTAATCATAGAATTGTGAAATTATTATGAAATGAATTATGAGTGATTTTCCTAACTTTAACCTAAATTAACATGACTAGGCAGTCGTTAACGATGGTATGAACTGGGGAAAGAGGGGTCATTGGTGAAAAAAAATTTTCTCTTTGGTATGAATAAAATAATTTAAAAACCAAGCTAGACTTTTTAATATATATATACACATACAAGTAAACATAAAATTTTTACGAAATAATTTAAGAAGTCATTTTATAATTAGTCGAATATAGAGGTTAATATATAAATTCCTATAACATAATTCTAGATGGTATGGTTTAATAATTGATCTCTATTAATCACACAATATGGTCACCCGGGTATATACTTATAGAATGTTATTTGGATGGGCAGATTCTTTTTGATCAACTAATATATACATTTATAAAATAATCAGATGATGTTGATACTAGTAACAAGGATAATAATAATAATAATAATAATAATAATAAGAATAATAATAATAATCATAATAATGGTAATGATAATATTGATAATAACAATAACAATAAGGTGAATTACAATAATAGTAAGTGTAAGTTTATAGTATTATAAGATTACCGCATATGGGGAATCATTTACGGAAAATTATGGGTGTTATTAAGGTACAAACATCTTTAAAAATTTTATACAAGATAGATTTCAATGTAGAGGTAATTATGAACGTTTTCGAAACGATTTTAGTTTAATATATCATTACATTGAATAAAACTACGAATAATATTAACAGAATTTATCAACATACTGAACGATAGTTGGTGTAATTAGCCGACTACGAGAGCCTTTGTATAAATTTGAGTCTGGGACAGTTCCCGTTTAGATGATCCTAGTGATGTATGTCTTATATACAGTTAAGTGTTTATTTTTGGTATGTAAGTTAATGAAAAAGTCAATTTAATTAAAATTTTCCTACTTTCCCGACCCAACTGGATACGGTATGGTAGGCCTTATTGTAGTATGTTCCCCGCGATTACTTGCCCGCATTTTAGTTCGTCCGCATAGTCCCTGCGACTATGCCAACTACCTGGATGGATTTACCGCCCTACTCCTGGTTAGAAACCATTTGTTCGTGGCGACCTTCCGGTTACAAAAAAAAAATGAATTTTAGTGCATGTGGGGTCGAGGACCCGTATCGTGCATGTCAAATAATTATTGGAGACAAGGCTGATCAGCGTTAGCGAACTCGTAGACGACGCTGATCACTCTTGTTAAAAATAATTAGATCATAATAAAAGGTGACAAAAATTAAAATCATTATAATATATCATAAAACGAATAATAATTATACAATAAATATACCATCCTTACTTTCAATATGGTTCGAAGGTTTTCGACAAGAAAATTTTTGGCATACAAAAATATCTGAATTGTGATGAAAATGCGTCGGTATATATACCTATTTTGTACACGTGTATGTATTGATGCATTAAAACAAACTCGAATTCTTTTTATTCCAGAAGTTTCTATTTTGTAATTTTGATATTTTTAATGGAAATTTTAGTGCTATAATTTTTGTTTTTATTTTTAAATTTTTATTTTCTAATTATTTTTCATTAATTTTACGTCCATGATGGATTTGGAACGGTTCCAGAACATTCTATTTTACTTTTAATTTAATTTTTATTTTTAACTGATATTTTACGAATTTCTTTTTAAGAAATTTTATTTTTTAATACTAATTTATTTATTTTTCTAAATTTTATTGTTACAGTTAAAAACTTTAAAGTTGATATTAAAATTGTAAAGCATTTAGTTTAGCCTTAGACGAGTCAACTGACATTAAAGATACTCCACAGTTAGCAGTTTTTATAGGTTTTATTTTGGCTGATATAACTGTAAAAGAAGAATTGTTGGATTTGGTTCCTCTTAAAGAATTAACTCGTGGCATTGATGTTAATTGATTTTGATATACATGTTAAGAAATTGGTAAGCATTACAACTGATGGTGCTCCGGCTATGGTAGGAAGTATAAATGGCTTTAAAGGACTCTTGGTTATAGATACCGATATTCCAAAATATCTTTCAATACACTGTATCCTGCATCGAGAACAGCTCATAGCCAAACACTTCAGATATGAAAAAGTTATGAATGCTGTTTTATATGTAATTAATTTTATACGAGCTAATGCAAAAAATCATCGTCAGTTTAAAAGTATTTTAGTTGAATCTGGTGATGAATATATTTCAAAAGATGCACCTTTTTATTGCATCTTCAGGTGGTTATCAACGTATAATGTTTTAGATAAATTTGTAGAGTTACTAAATCCAATTACAGGTTATCTTCAAGATAAAAGAAAATTACTAGAAGAAGAAAAAAAGGGATCTAGCAAAGAAAATACAATAGAAAAATTAAATAATGTTTTATGTAATTTTAATGATCATCATTGGAAACTCGATTTAATGTTTTTGTCAGATGTTATGCAACATTTAAATAATCTGAATTTGGATTTACAGGGCAGTGAAAAACTCGTCTTCAATCTGTCCCACACAATTTTTAGTTTCCAAAAGAAAATTAAACTTTATGAAAAAGATTTGAGCTCTAACTATTTAAATTATTTTCCTCGTCTGAAACAAAGTCAACGTGCGATTTCAAAAGAAAAATTAGATGAATATCAAAATAAATTAAAGGAATTGTTTTCAGATTTCAAGTCAAGATTTGCAGATTTAGAGACTTTGAAATGGTCTATAAAAATTTTGTTAAAACCTGTTGAATAAAAAATTAGTAAAAGTTGATAAGCAACCTATATTACTTCTTCCTTGACGAATCATGTGAGGGCATGACCTCATTTACTCATAACCGGTTTTTAGTATATTTTACTCCTTGTTTTTATTGAAATTAATTAATTAACTTATTTAATTTTTTGTTAAAAATTAAATTTACTTTTAAATGCTTTTAAATATGTTTCGTTCTGGAAATTCTTGCGATTAATTGATTCTAATTAATCATGTTTATTTTTTATTTAATTATTTGTTTACTTATTTGATTATTTGGTGTTTTTCCATTATTTTTAATAAATATTTGATGTTATTTATACTGTGTTTGCTTGCTCCAACAGTCCCACTTTAATTATTTTTAATTAATTTACTCATTTATTAATTGATGGCCTTCTGGCCGACAATGGGTTCTATCCAAACGGGTTTTTTTAAGAGTCCGAATACTTTCTTAAAATTTGCAAGAGAAAATTATTATTCTACTATATTATCTGCGATAAAAATACATTCGAGAACATTTTTGAAATGGTGTTATCAGCAAAAATCTAAGGATTGCTGTTATTATGGAATGTTGCAGCAAAGATTATCATAATATGAATTTATCATAAAGTATCTGAAGAATTCATTACAAAATTTTACTTTGTCCTGCAGTAAATTATGTATGATTTTCAAAATTGCAGTCTCTTATTGTTAATGAAATAGTTTCTCTATCATTTGTTACTTAACACTACTATTATTGACAGAATCTTATTGTATTATTAAAAAGCCTAAACTATAATAGTCTGTTTCTCATATTTAAGGACCCCACTTGGAAAAATGTTCAAGATGCACTAGTAGAATAATTTATACTTTTGTAGAAGAATGGATAATACCGTCCGATTAAGGGCGTGTTGTAGTTTCGATGTTTCGAACATCCAAGAAAACTCTAAATCTTCCAAATCATATTTGTTAATCTTTTCTTTTCTTTATAATTAATTTTGTTGTAAAGTTAATATTAAAATATCATTTTTTCTATTGTAGATAATGAATGGATTACATCGATCTGCTAAATCACTTGCAAATAGTATTCTCTTTGGAATGAGATCTAATGATGATGAAGATAGTTTTGTAGTAAAATGAAGATGATGATGTTACTACAGTTGGAAATGATAAAGATGATATTTTCTATAGCAGATGGATGTTGCATTGTTTCATAGAAGCTGTATTCAAAGAATGAAACACACTATGATTTTAAGAAAATCTTTGGCAAGGAAATATGCACGCAACTCATATCTCAGAGATCAAAACTCCCAAACTTGAGAACTTCTGTGAAAAGTTCAGTAACTGTTTAAGGAGTTTCTGAAATTGTAAAGAAGAATGTGATCAACGTAGAAAATAGAAATAATTGAGGAAAGTAACATGCTTACTTACTATCACAAGACACTAAGATGAAATTTCTGTGCACCAGTTATTAACGCTACGTTTCTGATGTACATCTAGCATTCCAAAAATGAATTAAGTTCCATCATTACTAAAGGTTAAGGAAAAGTATCGCTTATACCATTATCCATTATCCAAAGAGTTGCCGTAATCATATGTATTATCATAAATACATTTGTTTTTTTCATTCTGTTTCTTGTAATATTTTTTTAAAGTAGGGTCCTTAAAAGACCCCACAAGTCTGTAAAACAATATTAACAAAAAACGCCTACCAAGACTATAAGCTTAAAACTTACTTTAATAAAAAGAACATATTTGTGCGACAAAAGTCATAGAACATTGTTTGAAAATTTATTTTTTTTAAAAATACCCCACAACCTCTACTAACCGTTAATATATTAATTTTAAACGAATTTTCCCATAATTATAATTAAAAAATAATAGTCGTATTATGTTAGGGCTAATGTACCACCGATTTCTTTTTATTTGACTGTATTTATTAAAAACTTGACTATGAATTATTAAATATATCGATTTTTTTATATTCTCGAATTTCGGCACTACCTTTTTTAAATGATATGTATAATTAGCACCTTTGATTTTGTTCCTACATAATTTTAACTTTTACTCAAATGAATGCTTTGAAAAATATTCTAAAATTTTGCAATAATTGTGTTTAAACATTTAACATTTTTTCTACTGTACAATATAAAAACATGTAAAAATGTATAGCATAAGTCAGAGACGAATATTTTAAACAATCAATTTGTTATAAGTATACTATATCAATTAAACTTTAACTATTAATTCTTTTGTTTAAATAATATTCAGTTTTCAGCTATGGATTCGATTAATGATCAACATTTGTTTTGCAATGAAACTATTGATCGAGCATCTCCCGATTTATGGCCTGAACAAAGTACTTTCTTTATATTTAAAATTTTTTTTACTTTTTAAGTTCCCGGTATTACTGATCTAATTCCATCAAAACAAGTATATTAAATTTTATATTTCTTATTTGACACATTTTAGACTGATTTAAATATAAATATTCCATCAAAATACAATACTGATTTAGATAAGGAAGATTTAGAAATGATTCATGGTTTGTGCTTGTCAAAATTTCAATCGTTTAAATTATTTAGATTTTGGAAGTCTTTCTACCCAGCAATTAATGGATAAAATTAAACACTTACAAAATTTAGCATACCAACTTGGAGTGGAAGAAGGTTTATTCTAATATTTCTATAATTATATTTATTTTTTTTAGCTAAAGAAATGTCTAGGGGTAAATTATTAAATATCCTGAAAAAAAACTAAAATGCTCTCATTGTAGTTAAATATAATTATTTTTATTATAAAATTTATTTGCATAAATTAGTCTGGAATACCTAAATATATTACAAAGGCTAAGATTTTATTATTCTGATTTGGAAGTCAATTATGTTTTCTTGATGTTGTTAAGTGAAAATTAGTCTCTAAAAATATTTATAATTCAATGAAAATAAGGTGACATAATTTTTCTTTCGTTTTTTAGCGACATCTTGCGTAAATGATCCAGAAATGTTAATCTGTTTAAAAATGATAACACAGGCCGGGTGTGTGAGATACCTATTAAAGTAATTATGTTTATGTTAAAGGTTTTATCGTATATATTCAAAATAATATATCGAGATCAAATTAGAATTACCTTTTTCTCTATTCATTAGAATAAGTTTTTGAACATGTAAATGCATTGTTTCCTTTTAAATGAGAATCGAGACATTAAAATTAGAAATAAAACTTGTTTCAAGATTTGTATCGAATTACGTTTGATTTTGTATTTTTGTGTTTCGTTCAATTAAACTGAGTTTGGGCTCTATTATTGACATCGCTAATGAATCTATAGAAATACAGCACGCATACATACCATTAAGTTAAATTAAAAACAGTTAAAACACCAACTAAACAAAATTAACAGATTCTACATCACACAAAAGTAACACCCTAATAAAAAAGAAAAATCAAACAAAAGCGAAATGAAATCTACTCAAATATAACTTGAATACATAAAAACAGTAAACAAAATTGAATTAACAGCGATAAAAATAAATAAGAACGGGAATTAGAAAGATTTCTATAACAACATTAGAAACAAATAAAAAAACCGGAACAATTAGCAAAAATAGTGAAATCCCTTATGACCGCCAAACAACTTAATAAGACTAACAAAAAAATTAACATCTTAAAAGTAAAATTAATAAAAAGTAAGAAGAATTAGCAGAAATCACCAAATAACAAGAATTATATATTGAAAAATATAAATTTCATCATGGAATGAACTAGAAACGCCCATTTCTATCATGGCTGCAGATCTAATAAAAATAAATCAAAAATAAAATTTAGAAAATCAAATTAAAAATAATTTAAAAAAATAGCCATTAAAATTGATAAAAAATAACACTCAAAATTAAAATTTGTTTATACAAAACCTACACACACCAAAATTAGAGTATATATATATGCATTTCGGCCAGAAATCACTTATGCTTAATTGTTGAAATTTTGAGACAATATTTTCTGACAATTTTTGTTGTTGAAAATAAGGGCAATTAATTCAATTTTATGATAATTTTTGTTATTATTTATTTCTTTTATTTTTATTCATAGGTGACAAGGTCGTAAGATTGGTCAGAATTTACCGTTTTATTTAGAGAAACGAGATCCTGGATTTTTCTTTTCCGGCACACAGGCAACCATACACACTAGACAGCAAAGTTTCGTAGTGTTACCGGCATGTATAGCAGGTGCTGAAGGGTTCCCAACATAGACAATGACTCCGATGGGCATTATCGATGTTCGACTAAACTCTATTAAATCGACCGCGGCTACAATGGGCTTTGGGTCGGCTGTAACTGTGGCATGCACACAATAATAACGTTTGCCGTACCGAGTATAGTAGGCCGGTGCATCGAACAATTTCATTGATTAATTATACATGTTTGGCTAGAACTGATTTCTAAACCCATATCTTAGAATAGTGACGGAATATGCCGGTACACAACATGCATACCTAGCTTTAAGTCTAATTAAATTTAAATATATAAAACACCGAATAAACAATAATAATAAGGAGAACAACACACAAAACTTAAAACATACAAATAATGATAAATTAAAACACAGCAAGAAGTATTGCACAAAATTTATTCAAATATAGCCGAGAAACATAAAACAATAAAAACAAATTCTAATAAAGGCAAATAATAAAAAAAATGTAAAAAGAAAAATTTCATAAAAACCTTTTGTAAAGAAAATTATATAAAAGTTTTTGAATAATAACTAGAACAATCCAAAAAATGGCGAAATCCATCATGGCCGTCAAACGACCCAATAAAATTTATTAAAAATAAATATTTTAGTTTAAAATAGAAAAATTTTCGAAAAGAATTTAAAAAAAACAAACAAAACATTCCATGTTAAATTTTCAGGGGTTTTCATTATAATATTCCCATGTTTTCATAGTTATATTCCCATGTTTTCATTCTTATATTCCCATGAAATTGATATTATTTAAATTCATGACAAAATATATTTAATATATCATGTGAATATACAAATAATAGGTTATTCTTTCTTAATTAATTAAATAAATCGTTGAAACAGAATTATTCAATAAAAATCTTAAAAACTTAATTAATTTTATAAATGGAGAGGAAAACAAGAAAAACTTTAACTCGAGAATTATTTGATTTGGTTTGCACTTTATATGCAACAAAATCGACATAGTATACCTGAGATCAGTAGAATAGTAAGTCTAGAGAGAAAGACTGTCGGGAAAATAAAAAGCAGCACGAAAATAATGAACCTTTTGTTCTTGCTGCAGAGAAAATGTCCAAAACAATCTTGACCAGAAACAACAATTTCTCAGAAGTAGAACAGACCATTTTCAACTCTTGCGATCGAAAATTCGCATGTTCAAAACGAGGTCAAAAATATCATTCAAGAAAGACTCTAAGCTTGCCTACAATCATTCGAAAAATCAGAAAAATAGGATTGAGTAGAAAGAGGTTGACATTGGTACCAATAGATAGAAATATTGATGCTCGAGCAATTTATGCATCTGAAATATACAGAATAAACAATGAAAATATAATTTTTTTGGATGAAACTGGATTTAATCAATATTCACGCAGATATTATGGTTATTCTGCTGAAAATGTTAAAGCATATGTGCAAGTGCGGGCCAATAAAGGCACTAATATAAGTTTAATGTGTGCTATTGGGCATGAAGGTGTGATAGCATATGAATATAAAACTGGTGCATATAACTCAGAAAGTTTTATAAACTATATTAATGAGAAGCTATCGACATATTTTAGAAGGTATCCTCATAAAATTTTGGTTATGGACAATGCGAGAATTCACAAATCTTCTACCGTATTGCAAACTTTTTCGGATTTGCAAATACCAATAAAATATCTTGTGCCTTATTCACCAGAACTTAACCCAATAGAAGAATTTTTTCTATGATTAAATCACGTTTTCATGGTTTACGATTAAATAACACAGAAAGAACAATCGAAATGTGTTTAGATGATCTATTAACAGCAGGAACGGATTATTCTAATCAATGCGAGGGTTTTTATCTGAATATGTGTAGGTGGCTAGATAAAGCTTTAAGAAGAGAAATGTTTATATAAATAAATATTTATACGCTTTATTTTTGTTTATAAATTGTTTTGATAATTTTTATTTATATAAATATTTAAATATATGTTAACATTTATATATTTTTATGGGAATATAATAATGAAAATGTTGGTTACTTAGGGGTGTGTAATTTTTACATTGTAGAATACGTTAAGGGTAATCATAATCGTTCGACTCTTTCCTAAGCACCTCCATGACTATTGCAATATAAACCATTTGTGTACCCATGGCGACGACCATGTTGGTACTGTACACAAAGGTGGAAAAACAATGAGCAGGTGAGCTCTATTGCTAAAACTACTCCCCATTGTATTTTCTTTTCGGGTTCTAGACTGCCGATAGAAGGTCTTAGTTCATTATTCACTATGTATGCTGTTTTTAGATCATTTGTGGTCCTCAATTACGGGTATTTCCAATTGTTCTCTTCTAAAATTTTGCGCAGGGATACGCCCTTATTTTCCATCTAATAATTATTGTTCTATACTTCCTATAATATCCAAATTATCCTTCAAAAAATTTGACCAGGGATCTGCCTATATATCTAAGTCAAAGCTATTTCCGACTAGAAAATACTTACGGAGACGGACCAGTGGAGAAGCCTCCTCGTTATGGCCCGATCAATCCGTGTGAATCTGAAAAGCCAGCTGACCTACTCGCCATAGGAACCACCAGTGTCCCTTAAGCTGTGGCCTAGTTGATTCCAGTTCCACTATAACTACTATTCAAAATTAATTAATATAAAAGTTGAACCGAATAAAATTATTATTTAAAACTTAAAAACTAAATGAAATTATACAATTACAAAGAATATGTTCACTGCCTGAAAAACGATTTGCTGTGAAAAATCTGAAAACCAGCTTAATAAGTTGAACAACTGAAATTTCAATCCGTATTCTCTGCTACTATATCCAATTAGAATGCGAGGCAATTCTGATTAATTTTTGCATGCATGCCTGAATGTGTGCAATTATTTATTTTTTAATTTAATTAATTTAATTAATCAAAATTCTATTTTTTAATAATTTTTAAGATTTATTTTTATAATTCTATAATTTAAATAGTTTTTGCTAATTTTAATTTAGTTTTACCAGTTTTTATAATTTAAATAAGTTTAGTTAACTTTATTTTAGTTTCATTGATTTAAACAATCTGGTTTTATAAATTTTATAATTCATCTAATTTTTCTACTTTTATTCTACTTTTTATCATTTTATCAGTTTAATAGATATATTATTTTAAATTTTAAATTTATATATTTAACAATTTTTCATATTTTTAATTAATTTATTATCCATTATTTTATTATTATTTTATTTTTTTGTTGTTAGCTATTCCGACTGCGATATTTCTTCTAACTGTGATAGTGATCGCGACCTTTTTTGCGTTCCTTTATTTTATTACCCGGTCTTATTTATCATCAATGTGTTATGTACTTTAATTTGTTTTGATTGGTGTTCTAATTTAACTTGGTGGGATTTTTATGTTATATATTTTTGATTCATTAAAATAAGCTCTCAATTCTCGGTTCCAGCCCAACAAAACATTAGAATATAGAAATGAAAACATTGGAATATAAGAATGAAAACATGTGTAATCTCTAATGCCTATATCCAAATTTAATAAAAAATAATTCAAAAACGAAATTTTGATAAATAAAACAAAAATTATTACGTTAAAATCGCCATCAAAATTGATAAAAATTAAGAATCGAATGTTCTAGAATTAAAATAATTCGAGTTTGTTTTACTGCATCATTGTACACGCACTTACTTGCACACCAACAATAGGGTATAAATGCCGACACATTTTATTCACAAGTTACTCTTTTATGCCAAAGTTCTTTTCTAATTTGGTCAACTGAATCAACAATTTAACAGTAAGGCCTTTGTCTATTTTTCTTTTATGTTGCTAGGTTATATTGTTAATATTAAATTACAATAATCAGGAGTTTAATGAATTTTTATTGTTATTTTGTTCGGTTTTGTGCAAGAGTGACTAGAATCTTGGTGTACATTCGATACAAGGGACCTAGCCAGCCTTGTACCCATTGCAAGATTTACGTATAGGCTACACGGGCTCTAGCCTAGGGCCCTTGCTTTCTTAGGGCCCCAAAAAGTGCCCCACTGAGAAATTGTCATGTCGACTTAAATATACTGCAGCATTATTTTTCCTACTGCCGCATGTCTGAAACGTCCCATACTCTTAATCCAATTCTTTTAGGACGTCAATTCGAAGAACAAAGGCAAAGCCTTATTATGCCTATGGTTTGTTTAGCCATTATTTTAACAACCGAGATTACTGATAAATTTCAACGGCTTCTGAATTTAGAACAACAATGATTCAAGATAAATTTTGTCCCTCAGTCTCATGTGTATAGAAAGTGACAAACTACGCAGTTCATCATTCGATGATGTCCTCAGTGACTTTGCTTAGGCAAAGGCAAGAAAGAAAATATTTTAGTTTAATATAATTCCTTAATTCTCATAGCATTTTTCAAGAGATTAGATAATAAGCCTTATTAAATTGTTTTTCTTAAAAGATCTTTTGCATCTTTTTACCAGAGTTTGCATTTTTAAGTTTGTTATGAATAAAAATGAATTAAATTAGACTTATTATTTCACTATCTATACTTCTTAATTGTATTTCAGGTATCCGAAAATCATATTTGGTGCTTAGATATGATATTTGGTCTTATAAAGGGCTCCATATATCAAATAGCCTAGGGTACTGCTTGTACCTAATACATTCAGTATTGTTGTTGGGTCCAAAACCCACAACGACTTGTTAGGTCTACGACCTAGCACGCATCTAAATTTAATTTTCTTCACCAGGGGACGCCACAAACTACATTATTCGGTCCATAGAGTTGTGGGGTAATCTCCTCAGTATTAGCTGACATAACCATTGCGACTATGCGGGCTAGTAAACTATCATAAATAATGGGATCGAAATTACAGCGCTTTTGTTATAATCTCGACCAGCACACAACAAAAGGGCCTAGCGTACTGAGCTTAGTAGTTCAATTTTAATTAATTCGACATTTTGTTAAATTACACACGTAACTTCACACTTAAAATATCCTATTTACACAACCCTAGGAATTTATAAACTGGGAATATCCCCTAAATCAAATTTTCACAATACTCATTCAAAAAATGTAGCCGACTACTTTCTAATAAATCACGTATTTTTCCAATATCATTTTTACTAAAATAACAGGAAAATCCCTATCCAAATGTTTTAAAACTTAGAAAATTCGGACTACACACCTCTTTCTGGACCAAGCTTAAGAACTCCACGAGTAGCATGTTATAACAGGTACGAATTCATTCACACTTAATACTAATTTTTCTTAACTGTAAGCTAGGTTTCAGATAACTATCAAGTTTATAAAAATAATTTAGGTATATGAATTTTACCTACAAAATGTTATAATTTCATCAACAACTCATACCCTATATATAAAGGTTCATAATCATTCAGTCTAACGAAAATAAAAATACACGAATCTTACTCATCGTCTACAAATGTTTTTTTTTCTCATAATCTACCCATACCCTATTCCTTTTTACCCCTAAACTTATAAGGAAGTTGATCAGTGCTTATAAGGTTAATTTTAATATACTTAAAAAAGCCACAATGCAAAAAAATAACCCAATTAATTATTTATTTTTATCAAAATATTTTTTTACAAATAAATAATAGTACAAATGTACGAATTACGTAATAAAATCAAAACCAAAACTATTATTCGATTGATAACTCAAAAGCTATGCGCGCACACCATCGTTATCATTCTGATTCAATGCCTGATTCAACAGCCTCTTGTTGGGGATATTCTATTTTATAACTATGGAAACCTTGAGGAGGAATAAACTGGAAAATAATTGAAAAAAATAAAAAAATTTGATCGGAGAAAAAAACTTACATTCGTTCTGAAATCCTCCAAGGTTTTGTATTTCTCCAATAACTTTTTAATTTTTGAGTGAACTTCCAGTTTTTTCCCACTATATTTCAGGAAAGCCCAAAATTTCTCCAATCCATACAAATGATTGCTTTCAAGGTCTTTCAAGACATTTTTCTGAAAATTGGCCAATCAAATCAACGGATTACAACATTAACTCGGATTTTTTACTTGAAAATCTTGAAATTGTTGCTCATTGAAATGTTTTTTCTGCTCCAATTTGTATGTAAACATTCGAAATAGACACTCAACTCCGTAGCGATAGCCTTTCATGGCATCTTCCCAGGCATACTTTTGGAACTCTTCATACATTCTTTTGCTTTTATTTTCCCGGAGGAAAAATGACCAAAACCGAAACAAAGTATTCATTTCCTTGACACATATTTCATGTTTTCATATATTGATTTTTAGCTATGTTTATACCTGGCTCCGTCCAATGCCTCTTCGTTCCCTATCTGCCAATGATTCTTTTCTAAATACATTGTAGAACTTTATCTCAAATCCATTTTCCTGTAATAATAATTGACTGGGATGATCATTGAAAGGTATCGGTATTCCATGAGCAACAGCATAACCGGCATCATTATACTGACTATATGTGCTATATGCGGAACATATAAATATATAGTAATACTATTTGAAAGACTATAGATAAAAACAATAAGGTACATAAAATTTTGGCACAACCATCCATTAATAAAAAAAATTAAAATTAATATTAAAATTAATATTAAAATTAATATTAAAATTAATATTAAAATTAATATGAAAATTAATATTAAAATTAATATTAAAATTAATATGAAAATTAATATTAAAATTAATATTAAAATTAATATGAAAATTAATATTAAAATTAATATTAAAATTAATATGAAAATTAATATTAAAATTAATATTAAAATTAATATGAAAATTAATATTAAAATTAATATGAAAATTAATATGAAAATTAATATTAAAATTAATATGAAAATTAATATGAAAATTAATATTAAAATTAATATGAAAATTAATATGAAAATTAATATTAAAATTAATATTAAAATTAATATGAAAATTAATATTAAAATTAATATTAAAATTAATATTAAAATTAATATGAAAATTAATATTAAAATTAATATGAAAATTAATATGAAAATTAATATGAAAATTAATATGAAAATTAATATTAAAATTAATATTAAAATTAATATGAAATTAATATGAAAATTAATATGAAAATTAATATTAAAATTAATATTAAAATTAATATGAAAATTAATATTAAAATTAATATTAAAATTAATATTAAAATTATATGAAAATTAATATTAAAATTAATATTAAAATTAATATTAAAATTAATATTAAAATTAATATTAAAATTAATATTAAAATTAATATTAAAATTAATATTAAAATTAATATTAAAATTAATATTAAAATTAATATTAAAATTAATATTAAAATTAATATTAAAATTAATATTAAAATTAATATTAAAATTAATATTAAAATTAATATTAAAATTAATATTAAAATTAATATTAAAATTAATATTAAAATTAATATTAAAATTAATATGAAAATTAATATTAAAATTAATATTAAAATTAATATTAAAATTAATATTAAAATTAATATGAAAATTAATATTAAAATTAATATTAAAATTAATATTAAAATTAATATTAAAATTAATATTAAAATTAATATTAAAATTAATATTAAAATTAATATGAAAATTAATATTAAAATTAATATTAAAATTAATATGAAAATTAATATTAAAATTAATATTAAAATTAATATGAAAATTAATATTAAAATTAATATTAAAATTAATATGAAAATTAATATTAAAATTAATATTAAAATTAATATGAAAATTAATATTAAAATTAATATTAAAATTAATATATTAAAATTAATATTAAAATTAATATTAAAATTAATATTAAAATTAATATTAAAATTAATATTAAAATTAATATTAAAATTAATATTAAAATCAAATTAAAATTAATATTAAATTTAAAATTAAATTAAAATTTATAAACCGAGAATTATAAAACCGTCCAATTAATATTGAATCAATAAAATAAACTTCTAACCTTCCTGAAACAGTTCTCCTGCGACTGTTAAAATATCCACCACTATAAGCATAACCAACATCATATTCCACAACAGGATTACAGCTGGCTCTCGTTTTATCTTTCAGTTTATCTTTAGCTGGACCAACTTTAGTAACTGGATAGAAACCGACTTTACAAGCTCGTTTGGGTTTCTTGATTTCTTTGCGATCATTTATAAGTATTGATTGTGCAGGTTCACTTATCGCTAATTTCGAGCGGGATTCCTCGGCAATTCTATTTGGATCTGCATTAGCATCACCATCTATTTTCGATTGATATATATTTGCAGTTTTATCGAATGTTGTCGAATTGCCAATATTAAGATATTGATATTGCACATTTTCCAATAGTTTATCAAGCCATTGGTTGACAGAATCGCTGATTGTGAACGGTGGACTCCAGGAATCGAATTGAACGGGATTCATAACGCTACTAGTGCTTGATTCCACTAAGAAGTCACAATTAATATTGATTTCTTTTGGTAACGGTTTGAAAATCATAATATTAACACTTTTTTGTTTCATAACTTCAACTTTCTGTTCTATCGGTATGATTGATGTTGGTAAGTTTGGGTCATCCGTTCCTTCGGAATTATCGTTATTTTGAAAGCTTTTTTGCATTAATTTAAATGTTTTCTCATCTTGGCATATTTGCACCTGATTATTGAAATTAATAAATAATACGTAAATAATACATGCATAATAAATAAAACAATTAATAATAATTATTATATAAATAAATAAATTATAAAAATATTAAATAAATGAATAATATATAAATATTATTTAAATAAATAAACAATATAAAAAAATTAATTATAAATATAAATAATGAATTATAAAAAATTAATAAATAAATAATAAATAATAAATAAAAAAATAATAATCAATAATACAATATAAAAAAATTATTTATAAATATAAATAATGAAAAATTAATAAATAATTAATAATAAATAAATAATAAAAAAATAATGATTAATTAATATATAAATAAAGGGTGGTATTAACTGTTTGCTGTTCATCATTATTTATTTTTAGTTGATAAAGAATGAATGGAGAATCTAAGTCTTTTGAAATGGTTGCATTTTTCTAGAGAAGAGTGACTAACTCACCTAATGTTAGTGGCTTTGAGTTTGACCTTTTTAAGTTTGAAGAAAGTTAAAAATTTGTCTATCATTTGGAATTTCAATTTCTGTATGTAAAAGCTTCTCTTAAAACAAATTCTGGCTGATGAGCTTTGGCTTCTTGACTCCAAGTTGTAACAGCTTTTTGATGGCTTTCTTTGTTGCTGGATTAATCCCTCTTTTGGTTATGTTTTCTAAGATTTCATCATGATTGTAATTGCAGGTGGTTTCAGAGTGGACAACACCATGATTGTCATTATTGAATTGAAGTTTCATGACTTGACTACATTGTGGTCCTCTTTATTCTGACAAGATTACAACGGTACAACCCTTTGCGTCCATCTCTGGTGTCATATGGTTTATCAAATGACCAAAGTTTGTTTCTTGAGAGCCTTTAACTGCTTGATCTCTAATTTGAAAAAACTGAATTGCATCCAAATTTTTAAACAATTTGGTTTTTTTGGCAACAGGTTCAGTGTCTGACTATGAAATATCTTCATCAGAATGGAATTCACTGCTGTTGTTCATTTTGTTTCTTGTTTTTAAATTTAATTTAATTCTCTTTGATAATTAATTTATCTACCCTATTAAATTTTTTCGAGTTAATTAAATTAATTTACGTGCCTAATTAATAAATCCATGAGAGCATCAATTTCTTGATGTCAAATAATTAATTAATACATAAATAGATAGGTAGTAAATAAATAATATGAATAAAAAATATAAATATAAATAATTAATAAATAAATAGTAATAAAATAATAATTAATAAATAATAGTAATAAATAAAAAATATAAATAATTAATAATATATGAATAATAAATAAATAATTAATGAATAATATATGAAATAATAAATAAAAAATAATTATAAATTAATATATAAATAATATCAAAACAATATTAAAAAAATTAATTATATATATAAATAATGAATAATAAATAAATAGTAATAAAAAAATAATTAAATAATATTAATAAATAAAAAATATAAATAATGAATAATAAATATATAATATATAAATAATTCATGAATAATATGAATAATAAATAAAAAATAATGATTAATTAATATATAAATAACAACTAATCAATACTAAAAAAATTAATTATAAAAATAAATAATGAATAATAAATAAATAATTAATGAATAATATATGAATAATAAATAAAAAATAATTATAAATTAATATATAAATAATATCAAAACAATATTAAAAAAATTAATTATAAATATAAATAATGAATAATAAATATATAATATATAAATAATTCATGAATAATATGAATAATAAATAAAAAAATAATGATTAATTAATATATAAATAATAACTAAGCAATATTAAAAAAATTAATTATAAATATAAATAATGAATAATACATAAATAATAATAAAATTTAAAAAAAAATAATTATAAATAAAACAAAATATCATATAAAAACGAAAAAATAATATAGGTACCTTAATATCACTTGAAGTACTAGAAGACGAATCTCGACGATTTCTACGAATTACTTCTGTGTTGTTCTTCCAATCTTTCAGACCGTCAGAGATAATTTCTCGTAACTGCTCTTGTATTTTTGATCTTTACTGAATGGTAAAGAGACTAGAATAAATTAATTTACCTAGGTTGGTAATCAGGATTAGGGTGCCTATCTCCACTAGGATGCTTAGATAATAATCTTTGTGAAAGATTATATTTAGATTGAGTATTTGTGGAAACGGAAATTTCTTTATTATTATCATCATCGTCATCATCGTCACTATCGCTTACATCAGCCCAGTCCAAAATTTTCGCATATGTCATTTTAGGTTTCATGGATAATATATAAATATTGCTCTCATCTAACTCATCTTCAGACCCTCCGGAAATAGTTCGACTACGTGACTAGAAATGTTTTATAATTTAACTTCCAACATACAAATTTATATTCTTTATAATATTAATAAATTAAATTTGATTTTTGGGCGAATATTTTAAATCAATAGAAAATTTATTTCGAGTTCATTGAAACATTTTGAATAAATGAAAATTATTTGAGCTGTTTTTTAATAAATATAAAGAAATATTTGTATAAGAAATCAATACAATTTTAAATAGATTTTTTAAATCAATAAAATATTTCATTTTATATTTATAATAAAATATGATTTATAGTTTCTTTCTAGCCTTTTGGTAAATTTGGCAATGAGATCTGTAAAATATTCATTTTTCTAGCCTCCGCTGCATTATAATTATATTTTATTGCTAGAAGGGCCTCAGTTTGGATTTATTTTATCATTTTTTAACTTTACTAAATTTGCATTCATTCTTATTTAGTTAGAACTAGGGTTGTTAAACGAAAATCGGAAATCCGATTTTCGATTTTGCAAACGATTATCGGTTTCTTTATTTCACAAACCGATAATCGGTTTTGTTTGTCTTTTACATATTATACAGATAAATTGAATGCCGGGAATTTAATTTTGTTCATTGTTTACTACTGTATCCATTCAATTTTACCGACAGAAAGGGGCAGTTTTTTTCAACTCGTCAAAACTCCTTACAACGTGTTTGTACATGAGTCAATCTTTTCAATTATCTCATTCCTGTAACAACGGCAAGAGGTTGCTCTAGTATTCCAACATATCTCACCGACTGACCAGTTATTTGTCAGTTGATGTCCGTAATCGGCAACCGCTGATTTGTTTTATACAGCCCCTGACAGGTACTGTGCCCATTAAATCTTTTAATCGGGACCAGCTGAGGCCAAGGTTGTGGTTGTGTGTTTTAGTATTTGCATTTTGCCGGTTTTGTTTGGCAACCTGATATTTGTTGCCGAAATCGGCCACCAAAGATTTGATTACTGCAGTCCATAACAGAAGCTTAGCTATTAACCCCCTTGATAGGGACTAGATGTGGCCGAGGTCGGCGATTTTGTGTTTAGTCCGTGAAGGTCTATTTTGCAATCTGATATCTTGCATCTGCGAACCGGTTAAAAGTTTATTCTGGTTTTAAGTTAAAACCAGAATAAACTGAATTGCATACCGCATCATCTTCATGAAAGCCAGATGTAAAGAGATCGAAAGACATATGCCATTCCTCGAATCATAATGTTTAGTTGTTTACCCATTGAAATATGGAAGAGAGTTGGACACTAGGATAAACTTCAAGTTTGGGTGACGACCATTCTCAAATTTATTCAGTTTGTTGATCTTTTGACAATGTCTAAGAGGCTGCTCAGGTCGAAGTAAATTGATTTTCGGGATTTTAATTTATGACAAGATTTGGAAAGTCCAATCCATGGTTCAAATCTACTATAAACATATAAACTGTTATATAATTTCCATTCATTCAGTTAGTTGCTCTTGTAGTAGCTGTTATTAATCCATATAATTGAAAATTGCGGTTTAGTTTGAATATTAGGTAATATTCAATAAACATTTTTTATATTATCTAAATCAATACAAAATCAGTTTAAATTTATGGCTTTCCGTATAAATAAGTCTGACGTCTGGGACAATTTTGATAAAATTTCGGCGACGATGGCACAATGTAAGCTCTGTGCACAGCAAATAAGTAGGAGTGGAGGTACTACGACTGGTTTGCATGCACATTTGCGTAGCAAACATGGTGGATTAACAACATCTTCAAATACTCAAACACGATTGACTGCATTGATTACAACACAAAGAAATTGTCCGAGTAGTAAACAGGAAAAAATTACGGCTGCTGTTGCGAGATTGATTTCCGAAAATATGTTGGCAATTTCGCTCGTGGAATCGAAATCCTTCCGTGAATTGATGGCGATAGTGGAGCCAGGATATCGTCCTCCGTGTCGTCAGACGATGACAGCACGACTAACAGCAATGAAAAATAATTTAGTGGTCAAAATGTCGAAATATATCCATGAAAATGTCAAGGACATTGCGATCACTACCGACATCTGGACTAGTGTCACCAATGAAGCTTATCTCAGTTTTACTGCAAGCTACATTGATACAGACTGGAATATGATGACGCCTGTTCTTGGAACAATTCTGATGACTCAACGCCACACACAAGCCGTCATTGCTGACCATCTATGTAGTATAGCTGATGAATGGTCAATAAAAGAAAAAATTGTTGCATGTGTCCATGATGGTGCATCCAACATCAATCATGCAGGCAATCTCAATGGATGGTTTGACGTTCACTGTGCGGCGCATAAATTGCAACTTTGCATCAATAATGCAATGGGCTCCCATGTTGTCACGGATCATCAAATTTCCAAATGTATATCAACTGCAGCACGACTAGTCGGACATTTCTCACATAGCCCAATGGCAACGGGGGAGCTCCTGAAAAGACAGTTGTCCATGGACAAGGATAAAACGCCACTAAAACTTATTCAGCACTGTAAGACTCGTTGGAACAGCGTCTATGACATGTTTGAACGACTAGTAGAACTCAGATGGCCAGTAGTTGCAGTATTGAGCGACAAAAACGTGGTGAAATTGAACGATGCCAAAACGTTGGGCATGAAGGACGATTATTGGCAACTGATGACTGAATTGCTCCCTGTTTTAAAAGCGTTGCAGATCGTGACGTCCGTCATGTCAGCCGAAAGCCAGCCATCAGCCTCTTGTGTTTTTCCCATGTTATGGGGACTCGTGAAAAATCATTTAACCATTAAAGAAGAAGATTCTGACATTATGGGTGAATTTAAGAGAGATCTTGCTAAGAATATTTCACGTCGTTTTGGATTAGAAAATAATGAAACAGCAAAAAACGAATGCGTTGTTGCATCAATTCTCGATCCGATGTATAAGCATCTTCCTGGATTTCCGGACGATTTCAAAAAGCTGGCGTATGAAAATGTCCGTCATCTCATCAGACAGCTGCCAGATTGCCCCGAACAGCCGAAGACGAGTCGGGATGAAGATAACATGATCCCACCAACTAAAAGATCACGACCAAATCATGATGCAGTTATGTTTCTCCTTGGTGATAGTGCAGCACAACAGGCGCCAGAGGAATCCGACTTTGAATATTACGTCAAATCATCATGGTCGACAAACTCAAGTGAAACAGCCCTGGAGTGGTGGAAACATAATATGAAACTTTTCCCCAAAACAGCTATTCTTGCCCGGAAGTTCTTATGCATTCCTGCAACCTCAGTGCAATCGGAACGATTATTTTCGGCCACTGGACGTCTGATAACCAAGCTTCGTAACCGGCTCCTTCCAGATCATGCAGAATCTTTGGTCTTTTTGAATATGAACCAGGACTTGTCTGATATTTAAAAATAAAATCGAATTTAGTACTTACTTTTAAATGTTTACACTTTGGAATCTTTGTTTTTGATATCTATGGTTTCGATATGTTTATGTTTAATTTTAAAATAAGGCCGCCGCAGCACCGGAAAGTTTTATTTTGATTTATACTTTAGTATATACAGGGAAAATTACCGAAGAAATTGAAAACAAATTTACTTATATGCTTTAACTTTCTACATAAACAGTCAGTTCATATTCTCCTTGTGTGTGGTATAAACTTTGAATAAAACTAATTATACTATACACGTGCGTGAATAGTAATAATGTAAGTAGCTTTGGTTATGCAAAGTGCAAACGATAATCGGTTTAAAATCGGATTTATACAAACGATAATCGGATTGCTCGAAAAACCGATATTAACAACCCTAGTTAGAACGGAGCGCTTATTTTCGATAATTTTAATTGTGCTTTTAACATTAATAATTACTGGATTACATAAGGACGATTTATTCATGATTCGATTTCCAGATAGAATTATAATGAAAAATATCACCTGGTCAATTTAAATGAAATTATTGTAAAATTCATATTTCCTTGTATATTAATGATTATGCAATATACTGTGATAAAAAGCGTTACATAATATATATTAGGACATGAATGGAGATATTGAATGAAGACATTTTTACTCCTACTCGCTGTTTATTAAAATAATAAGTAATATATTTAATTAATACTTTCCTCTTCAAGCAGATGAGTATTGATTAATA
Source organism: Schmidtea polychroa (assembly GCA_959609185.1). Classification (NCBI taxonomy): domain Eukaryota; kingdom Metazoa; phylum Platyhelminthes; order Tricladida; family Dugesiidae; genus Schmidtea; species Schmidtea polychroa. The sequence goes on along the minus strand of CAUHTR010007399.1, from coordinate 49,220 downwards.
TTTATTTACATGCTTTATTCAATCAATACTAATTTATATGAATGGGAAGTTATTGATTAAATAATGATTAATGAGATCAGAGAATGTCCCAGGCGACATACAGTGCAATATTGATTACTTACTTAATATTTCGCAATGACATTTAAAATTTAAAATATGGAAAAAAATTTTTTTTAATTATCAACAATATTTAGAAAATAATCAAAAATTCTGTTTAATTCACATAATTTTGTAAATAGATTTTTTATTACAAAACTGACCCGTATTAGGCTGATAATCGATAATCGGCCGTTAGATATATTTTAAAAAATCGTTAAAAATAAAAAAATAATTTTTGCTATTTTAGTAATAAATGATTTTTATTTTATAAAAATTAATTATTTTAAATATTTAAAAGTAATTTTTATTATTTTAATAATAAATTTGTTTATTATTATTTTTTATTTATTTTTAATAAACAAATTAAATAATCAATAGAACTAATTTTTGCTATTTTAGTAATAAATGATTTTTATTTCAATTTATTTATTTAATTTTTAATAAATTGCTAATAAAAATAATTTATTAAAAAATTAAGATAATAAAATTAAATTTTTTGAATAATTTTAAGATTTTAATTAAAAAGAATATGAAAATTTGATTAAATTCAATTTTCATTATTTTATATTTATTTAACTTAATTAGTTCTCAAAAATAAAAAAAATATTTTTTGCTATTTCAATAATAACTTTGATTATTATTTAAAAATTAATTTGTATTATTTAGTGAACTTAATTAATATTTAATAAATTTCTAATTAAAATAATCAATAAAATTAATTTTAGCTATTTTAGTAATAAATTAATTTATCATTATTTATTTTAAATAAAAATAACAAAAATTGTCATTAAATAAAAATATGACATTACCCTATCCATGCTTTTTCGTGAAACTTGTTTTCGTCTTATATTTTGGTTACTTTTATGCTGTTGATAGGGATTAGGTTCCGATGTGAATTCAAAGTCAAGATTATCTTGCTTATCGACATTGACATTATTTTGATTCTCATTTAAACATGATTCAGATTTTCTTGATCGCCTAACTTTGGGTTTAACTTCTGTCCAATCACAGACCTTAGAATCTATTAACCAATTATAAGAAAGCTTTCGGATCATTCAAAATTAATATAACCTTCAATTTTGCTATTCTTTGTTGAACACATAAAAATATTATTTAAGTTGTTTAAAAAATAATTGTATGTATATTTTGGAAAGGGAAGTTCGTGTTGAATCGGTGAATAGGTACTAGGATTAGAAAATGCTAGTAAATTGATTTTGAATTTAGTCATATCGCTTCTTCTAATTTTCCAACCACCTTCATTCTCCTTCAACTGCAAAACAGTTTCTAATATTGATCTTGTACCGTTTGAACTAAATTCTGGGTATTTAATGTTCGAAACTATCTACAATACTACATTACTAAACAAAATAGATAAATGACTAACATTTGACACATCCTGCATTGTAGTTTTCGTTTTTAGAAGCCGTGGAAATTTTAACAAAATATCAAGATTTACCCATCCGTCGTCATCCATAACACTCATTAAATATTTATCATTAAAAAGATTCATTTCAGAAAAGTAATAACTCAAAACATTTGCTCGAACATACATAATCTCATTTTCTAAAATGGAAATTATTTCAGCTAAAATTACTGATTTAAAATACCATATATTTGATTATACACAGGTTTTGTTTCAATTTTTAATTTATCCGGTTCCTGTACTTTGTCATTATAATTATCGAGACTTTCTGGATATATAGGATTGATTTGTTCAGAATTAATGTAATTTAAATAATTATTTAGAAATTCGCAATACATTTCATTTACACGAACATCAGTGAAGTCGTTAGAAATGTTATTTTTGGAAGGTACTTGTTTACATAATGTCTTTTGTCTTACAGTATTTACAACTGTATCTTCGCAATAATTATATAAATCCTCATTGTCAATATCAAATGGCTTGATGTAGGAATTTTTATTTATATACAAACGTTTTACTTCTTTTGTCATAACATTATTGCTATTATTAGTTTGAACATGCTTTTCTTTATCATTCTAAATTTAAATAAAATACAATATAAATTTTTAATTTACTAAATTCGTGCCCCTAACTAATTCAATAGCACTTTCAGTTTTATTAAAATTAACTCCAGCATTTACTTTAACCCAAGTACTTCTTTTTTTAATCTAAAACATTTCGATTAGAAAGATTTAAAAACAAATAAGTGACACTTACATTGTATTTTTTCTTTACGTCTTTTACATGATTCGCTTCCACAAGCGTAGGCCAATCTTTTTCAATATTCATAGACCAAGACAATTAAAAAACAAATGTGGAATTCAGGCTAAAGTGTGATTGAAAAATTGTATATGCAAATAACTAGTTAAAACAATATTGTGTTTATTATTTTAATACGAGTCACCAATTTTTTAATTTTTCCAAAGATAGTTATGGAAAATATGTATTCGATCGTCTCTTCAAACCAATTATATAATAATTTATTCAAAGTTATTTTGTTTTGTAATGTGAAGTAATTTTAATATAATTTTTACCTAAATTTTGCAATCAAAATAAATAGCTAGGTTTATAAAAAATCTATTTTTTAATTCTAAATTTTAAATTTAATAGAAAAAATTGAATAAATAATAATAATTATTTTGCTGGTTGAGTCTATGAGACATTCGGAATCAGACTAATATGAATAGAAGGTAAAGACAAAAGCAGTTGGGGTTGGTGTCACCCTTCTAGACTTGAATCACCATAGTCTTCCGAGTGTTCCTGTACTAGACCATATAATGGAAAATAGTAATGTTTGTAAAATAAGTAATATAAGGGCAGAAAAAGAAAATAAATTCAAATTGAACAATATATCTTTACTACTTCAGGTAAACCAAAGTTAAGTTATCATTATTTAACATTAATGTCATTAAACTTTATTTTATTTAAAAATTTCCCTTTCTGATCTTCGAGGTTGCAAACCTGTCAATCACACCATCAAAATCAGTATCTTTCATCATATCACTTTCAATTGATAGTAGAGTCTTGAATGTCCCATGGTTGAGCGTAAATAGTTCTTTATGAGTTTCAGTTTTGAAAAGCTCCTCTCACGTGAAGCAATAGACACACAGATCGTAGCCTCAGTGAAAGTATTGGGAGAGATTCAAGAAAGTCCCATTCAGCTATGAATTTCAGAACATCAAATATTGCCCAGTCTTTAGCTATTTGTAAATCAATATCCGCTGCCTTCATATGTCTTTTCAACCTTGGTATTTCCTTTAAAAGCTTATCTTTGGATAACTTTGGATAACATAGAAAGTGGTCAATTTGGTAATTGACACCATCAACTCTTCTTCAGTTGCTGATAGAAGACTCTTGGCTTGAACAGCCTCAAACATATCTGCTACTTCCTTGATCACTATTGATCTGGTCTGGAGTTCAGAATTGAAACGATCGATACACTCCAGCATCGCCCTATTGTTTTCTTCTTGCAGAGTGAGTCCAGTATCTCTGAGTTGTTCCCCTGTCATCCTCTTCTTGAACCTTAATCTTCTCTCTACTAGAATTCCATATTGGTCTGATTTTAAAAGTGCCTGTTCAATTGCATGCCCCACTAAGTGGCTGCGCTCCTTCTGTAGAAAAAGTCTTAATGCCTCTAACTCGGCCACTACCTTATCAAGAGTTAAGCCTTTGGTCTGCAAATACTGCTGTGTATAATTAACTTCCTCAAGTACAACAGCCCAAAAGTAAAGGTAGCAGAGAAACGTGAAATCACAGACAGCAGATAAAAGACTTTGTGCTGCAACTCTTGTTTCCACATTTTTTCGAGGATAACATAGAGCTTCAATCGCTGCCACACATTCTTCGAAATTATCTTTCACCGATTTAACAGCAGCATGGTGTGCACTCCAGCGTATTGTTGATAGCCTTTTAACCGACATTGAAGTGTGTTAAAAAATTAAAACATCCCATCGATGGGTGGAAGCAGCAAAGAAGGAATACATTGTCTCAAGAGTTCCAAAAAAAGTTACACACGAAGCATTTTTAGCAAAAGAGTTTTGACCGCATAAGTTAAGCGAATGGTCCACACATCCATTAAAAATAGATTTTTTATTCTTTCTTTTTAGAATGGTTTGAACACCTCCATGGAGTCCAGACATTGCGACAGCATTATAATAACCTTGAACTCTGCACATCATTATGTCAAATCCATCACTTTCTAAATTTTCCAAAATGTCTGAATTCAGATCATCAGCTTTTTTCCCCTTTAAAAGGAAAAATCTTAGAAACACTTCTCTCACTTCAACATTCCCATTGTATAATTTCACATATCTGATCACCTCAGACGTGTGACATGTCAGGTGTGCTGTCAAACATAATTCCAAAATACCTCGCAGCCTTTATATCATTGACAATAATCTCCTTCACATTATTTCACATTATAACTTGGGTGTCGGTAAGTAAAAAATTTTGTAAATTTAATTTTTATCAGTTAAATAACTTCATATATATAACCTAAGTTAGTAATTTTAATATTAATACTGTTCGTAGTATAACTTGGGGGTATTTAGAATAATTTTAAATTATATTTTATGAATTTGATATATATATATATATATATATATATATATATATATATATATATATATATATATATATATATATATAACCAAGAATATTAATTTTGACTAACGTATAGTTGAGGGGGGGAGGGTTACTAAAAAAAATATATTTTTATAAATTGGATATCTGTATAAGTCCAGTCCTCATACTGCTAAATCGAAATCAAGTTGTAATAAGAACCAACGTGTCAATTCTTGAGACATTCGAATTTATTCGACCAATGTTGGACATATGCACATGAAATTAATTAAGTACAGAACTATCTTATTGAAGAGGTTAAATATATTTCAAACCACCGGAACTATGGTTAATCTCGTTAACCTAACGTTCAATGAATCAATCGGTATCAACGAAACGGTTATGCACTTTAGCAAGTTCATAAGGTATGAATAAAACAAATTAAAAGCACTGTTACCCAAATATCACAGTATTATATATTTCCCGGAATTAATTTACGGAAGCCCCCCTATTCCCCTAATTTATTCCTATTGTAATTTTTATCTCTAATTCATTTTTTGATGTTATTTTGTGGAAATCTTTTTAATTTCCATTCCTAGTCCTATAATTCTGTTATGTATCTATGCTGTTTTTGATTTTGTTTCGTGTATTACTTCTTGCTTTTGTTTGATTTTTCTTTAAACTTTGGTGTTATGCGGATTCTATGAGTTATGTTTATTTGGTGTTTTAACGTGTTTCTAATTTAATTGGACTCACTGTTATGTTTACATGTTATATTCCGACGCATTTTTGACCAACAGTAATAAATAAATGAATAAGGGAAAACACATGCCCATATTGACACAATTCCTATAATTAGAAAATCAAGCACACTTGAGATGGAATTTAACGATTCAAAATGTAGCAGAGTTTTTCTAAGCCTCAATTAGTAAAGGAAATTTTTTTTTTGTAATTCGGTGTTGGGTCTTATTTTAATAATTGAAACAAAGAGCACGAAGAGTCAGAGTCAGTATCGGTTCTAACAATAATAACCCAAAATAATTATGTTTCATTATTTTTGAAGAGTTATTTCTAATAAAACCTAAAATAAAACAAAAATTAATTACAAAAATTCGCCCGACATAAATATAATGAATATATGAAATGAGATCGTTTCGTACTTATCTGTCAAAATCTGATCATAAAATTTGTTCGAAAAACAATATGGGTTCCTATAATCGTAAATAAAGTCATAAAATATATAATTTATCGCGCGAGAAATAATGAGTAAATAACAAAACAAATGACCTTCAGACTTATTTACACAAAACTATGGTGATTGAATTAGCGTGTTATTTTTTGTGTGCAGAGCTTATTGGTTGGTAAACAATCGTGAAGAAATCATTGATTTATTATATTGTATTGATTATAGTATTTATGACTGACTTGAATGAATTTAGTGACAAAAAAATATTTGTCTTGACACCTGGTCTACCCGGCTGGGGATTAATGGATTATTCTTATTGGGATACTCTTACATTTGATGATCATTGGACAAAAGAAATGAATGTCAAATTTATTTTAGTCGAACCAGGACCAATGAGCTCGCACCATGATCGCGCTTGTGAAATCTTTGCCCAATTGAGTGGTAGATTAACTGATTTTGGGAAAGAGCATTCAGAAAAATTTTCCCATCATCGTTTCGGAAGAGATTTTAGTCATAAGAAATTATTACAAGAACACTGGTCGGAAAGAAACCCAATCAATTTCATATGCCACTCTATTGGGATAAATACAGTAAGATATTTGCAATATCTATTAGCAGAAGATTTCTGGAAATTAGGAACCAATGAAAAGTGGATAAAATCGATTATCAGCATTAATGGAAATATTAATGGAACACAATTTTTACATTTTCTGGGCATCGATTCAGTGACAGGCATTGGTTCGAAAAAAAAGTTGTGTAAGGCCACCAAAAAAGTTTTCAATGGGGTGCTGTGGTCGATAAATAGATTAAAAAATTTGACAGAATTCCAAAAACAAAGTGCAGTTGAATGGAACTGGAATCATTGGCATGTTTCGACTAAAATGGATAACTGGCAAAATCAAATGCTAATGGAATCTACCATATTTACGAATTCGGATAATTTATTTTATGACTCCACTGTTCATGGAGCGAATCGTTTGAATTCAATAGTACCAAGCAGTTATCCTTGTACATATTACTTATCATTTTTTGCTAAAGCTACTAAAAGTGACAATTCTTTTCATCTTTCTCATCAGCTCAATCCAATATTGATAGCACCGGCCTCCTATTTATTGCACACTCGGTTTTCAACAGGAATTTTAAATTCAAATGCATACAAATGTGTTGAATGGTGGGAAAGTGATGGAGTTTATCCTGTAGCTTCTCAAAAGTTTCCCTTAAATTGTACTAGACAAGAGGAAATTGAATCACTTAACTTATCAGTGACTTTTAACAAAGGCTGCTGGTATTATGGTAACATACAGAAGATTATAGGTTGTCATTGTGTTATTGATCATTTTAGCATGATTTGGTGTAGGAAATTTTTAAAATCGGAATCTTTCCAATTGTCAGAGAACGACCAAAAAGACTTTTACTACAATATGATTGCGAATTTGATAACTTTCGATTAATTGCAATTTTATATTTTAATAAAAAATTTCTAAATCTATGTAAATCAATTTTTTCATAACCAATACCCTTCAATTACCACAAGTGCATCCTTCTATGATTGGTCAAATAAGCTTTCACTTTGTGATCACTTTCACTAACCGTTTTCCGTGCCAAATTTAAAACTTAGTTTCAATTTAAGTGTTATTCAAAGATAACTTGATAAAATAAAATTTCTCCAATTATTAATTCTAATATTTTTGATTTATGTGACAATATTTTGGGCAACTCAATTAAGATATGCCTAGAGTCTGTCAAAGTAGAAATGCCTAATTGTGAGTTCTGCAAACGCATTTAGGGTTAAGTTGCATGCGTTTCTAAAAATAAAACAAGATTTTATGGCATTTTAAAACATTTGTACATGGTTTGAAATATTAATTTATATTCAGTTAATTTAAATAAATTTTCAAGTGTATTAGGAAAGACTAATTTATTCAACATGCACATAAGAATATTTGCTGTTCCAGATGTCTTTCTTTAAATAAATGCTCTTTTTTATCCATAATTATAGAGAAATTTCATTTCATTGCAATAATAATAATATCAGTAAAATTTTAAATAGCATGAAATAGATTTTTAAAATTTTTTATTGCACATTTTATTGATAAGTTTTCTGTATTTATTTTAATTATTTATTTTAAAAACTAAAGTTTATAATATAATTAAATTTATTTTAAATTGAATATTATTTATTAATATATGAATATTTGACTATATTATTGTGAATCTATTCTAAAAGATAAAATAAAATGACATCCAATTCATTTTGTGCTCAATTGTTTTCAGAAGGTACCAAAATATTGTGGCGTAATATAGGGATTGAATACATTCCCAGGATCCCGGGATTGCGACCTCTACTTGCCACTGACCTATTATGTAATATAATTCTGGTCTTATAATTACGATTATCATCGTGCAACTCTGGCAACATCATTAAATTTATATGAGACTTATTTTTTGGGTTGGGCTTATATTTGGAAGAGTTTGAAAATTTTTACAGGGGATGTCTTATTTTCGGAAAAATCCAGTTTTGATATCCATAATTATATTCAAAAAACAATACTAAATGTCGAGTATTTAATCAAACTAATTATTTAAAGAATTGCCATAACTCACTTTCTTAAAATCTTTGCCACTTCTTCAACCTTTCGGCTTTTCATTCATTTGTTAATATTTTATTAAATTTTAATGGGTTTCAATATATTTTATAAAACTTTATATTTATCATTTATAGATTTTTGGAACGTGATCTTCACATTTTTTTCTAATAATCAAATTAACTGTATAAATATTTTTTTATCCTTTAATCAATTTTCCTTTTTACAAGTTATATAGTATTTGGATTCTCATCCATTAAAACATTAATATCGGTTTTCAAATTACTAGATAACTCCATAAATTTTATTTAATAAATTATGCACTCAAAACTTATCTTTTCTTTTGTGTACTATTTAAAAAAATTTCAATCTTTCTTTTAAAATATTTTTAAAATTTAACAAAATTTCTAATTAAAACTTTTAGAATCTTCCTCATTTATATAGTCGTAGGTTACAGGTAATCCACATTTTATCCTTTCATGCTGTTTCCAGCGTAACCTAGAATACAACTGATTCATTCTACCATTCTAAACTTGGAAAAATTGAGAATATTCTCGTAAATTGTAATCGTAAAGTTTCATTGGCATTTCGTAAACTCTGACAGCTGTCGAGATATATGTATTTTATACAATCCAGCATCTCGGATTTCCCATGACATTTCCGCTCTCTTTCTTGAAAAAGCCATCGAGATAACAAGCCAATCCAAATTTTGTTTTGCTTCTTTTGCACTTGTAATTAATAATGGCCTTCTTTCATTTAATCGCCTGTTTTTATTGATTTTCTTCTATACTCTTCTCATTTTTCAATAATTCATAGTTTCTCCACAATATTAATAATATTATCTAGAAAAGATACTCTTTTTACAATACTCTTTAGGAATTTAAAGAACATAAGAAAGGTATTTCCAAAATATAACTGCCTTTTTTGGTACACCTTTAATTGATTTAATTAACTAACTCTAAAACCACTCTTTACTCGTTGAAATTTTTTAAAATAAATCTATCCTAAATTTTATATTCAAACAAATTGGTTTCTAAGTCTTTTATGGTTTCAAAACAAAATAATTAAATTATGCAAACAACAAAATAATTAAGCATACTTTATAACCAAAGATTCTGTTTAGCTAATTTGATTTTAATTAAGTACAAAAATTAATCAAAAATTGACATTTGATTGTAAGTAGTGTTTCCAAATTACTGGAATTACAATTACCTGGGTATTCGAGTAGTAATTTTTCAAACTATCCGGGTAATTTTAAAAATTCATATAAATTTGTAAAAACTATATTAAAAAATCTGGAAATAATAAATTACAAAACAAATATGTAAATAAATTACTATAGTTATTCTTTATTAAAGAAATAGTAATTTAAAAAAACTAGTGCATTTAATGTTGCAGGACTCATTCTGTTTCTAAGTTTATTGCAAAATATCCCAGCAATGGAAAATATACGTTCCGATGCAGTAGATGTTGGTTTCACCGTCAGTAAAGCTTGATATAATTTCATATAATCTCTCTGTTCAATATCCATTATTTGCTTCTAATAGCTTTAACTCTTTCTCAACTGTTAGTGTAACACTATTTTCAGGAGTTGGATTTGTGAACTTAGCAATACATTTTTGAAATACTAAATATTCACTACCTGTATCTAAATATTCGTCGGATTGTAATTTTAGTCTATCTAATTCATTAGTATAGCTTAGAAACAAACGTACGATTAACGAAGCTGCCAATTGCTTGATTACAGCTTTCGAGGCGCAGCAAAAGAATTCGTTAAATTTTGGGTACACTCCATTGTGCAATAGCATTAACAATGACGTCAAATCCTTATTTTTGCGTTGGTCAACACGTATTTTTAACGAATTTTTCAACTCCTCTGCTAAAGGTGTTACTTTTACTTATCACTTATTTAATGGCTTAAAGTTTGTATACACAAAAAATTTAAATGACAAAAGGAAAATTAAATTTTAAATAGTTTTTACATATACATTATAGCAACCACCCACAAAGCCTACTTATATAAAATTAATAGAAATAAACTTATTTTACTATAAATTCATATTCAAACCAATTGGGATGGCTAATAGCACCGTCGGCAAGAGTATTGTATTGTAAGTGATAGAAATTATGAACAATTTCAAATGAGAAATCTGATGTGAAAATTATTTGAACATCAATAATTTGTTATCCGGATATCCGATTCAATTACCTGGTTAATAAAATACTCGAAAAAACACTCAAATTATCGGGTACCCGAGTTGGAAATACTAATTTTAAGGATTGCAAATAATGAGATATAAATATAATAAATCAGTGGTGACCCACTAAAAAAATTAGACGGCAAGCAGCTTGTTTTAAGTGTGGATATTTTGCCTCTGGTACGAGTTTCCAAAATTCAATTAAAGAAGTAACTTTATGGTGCATTTGCAAAGCCTGGTCCTCTTTCATATCTAATAACTCCAATTCCCCAACCGCTTTTTTAACAAGTATTACTTCAGAAATTGGAAATCCATCTTCAATAATATCACAAATAAATGGCCGCCTACTACAAAATAATTTTAAAAAGCAGTAAAATTTTCAAATTCAATTATCAATGAGCCGCAGTTTACTCAACGAAGAGCCGCATTTGCCCACCGTTGCTATATTACAAGAAACTACTGGCAGCATGTCACTCCAACAGCCTTATCGGATATGTTAAAAATATTTCATGGCCCAAAATTCTAAATTATATTTAAGTGTGTCATTACAAATAGCTTAGGAAAAAACTAAAAAAACCAATCTTTCAAAAAATAAAAATATTTAATTTACGCTGACAAATTATAAGTAAAATATCAAGTTAAATTTTTTAAATAATTATAAAAAATAAAACAAAAGTATTCAAATTTCAAATACACTTTTCAATATAAAAAATATATATTGACCAAGCTACAGGATGGAATTAAAAACCATAAAATGTGTTGAAACAATAAAATAATTATGTATCACACCTTATTTGTGCTACTAACAAAAAAAGAAAAAATTTTGAACATAAACAATTAAATCACGAGAAAATATTTACATTAATTATGGCATTTTTACGCTGCTCAAATTGACAATTGTAAAATTTTGCACTTGGCATTCAATTTTCATCATTTTGTAGTTATTTTTATCTAAATATAAAAATAAATAATAATAATAATAAATAATAAAATAATAATAATAAATAATAAATAAATAATAATTAATAATAATAAATAATAAATAATAATAATAGTAATAAATAATAGAAATAAATAATAATGATAATAAATAATAATAATAATAATAAAAATAATTATAATAAAAAATCATCCATAAGCTACAGGATGGAATTAAAAACCATAAAATGTGTTGAAACAATAAAATAATTATGTATCACACCTTATTTGTGCTAATAACAAAAAAAGAAAAAATTTTGAACATAAATAATTAAATCACGAGAAAATATTTACATTAATTATTGATTATGGCATTTTTACGCTGCTCAAATTGACAATTGTAAAATTTTGCACTTGGCATTCGATTTTCATCATTTTGTAGTTATTTTTATCTTAATATAAAAAAATATAATGAAGACATGATAATAATATATAAATATAAATATTAAATAATTATAACAAATATTAATAATAAAAAAAAATAATTAAAAATAAATAATAATAATAATAATAATAATAATAATAATAAAATAATAATAAAAATAAATAATAATGATAATAAATAATAATATTAATAATAAAATAATAATAAAAATAAATATTAATAATAATAATATCAGAAATAAAAATTACCAGCTTGATAGATATCAGCCGGCAAAAATAGGGTTATTTTAGGAGATGAAAGATTTTTGTTGACATTACTCGCGGGGAAAATGAAATTATCGGAATGAAAGGTGACAAAGTACAGGGTATCTGGCTGGCGATCGATATCGTTAATGAAGTTATCGAAAAGCGTATAGTCCTTGATTCTAGGATATATTTCCAGCTGACCGGATTTCATGTCCCGCTTCCGTTTCATTTTATTCATAATCACCGTATTGTCCCGGAATTTAGATTTCTTATAAATCGATTCGAATTCTTTGTTGAAAATTTGGGATTTCAGTTTTGCGTTTTGTAATCGATCGTAAACCTTTACCGATTCCGCCTTGAATCTTAAACCCCAACTGTTGAGTTCTCTCGTCAATCTGAGAGTTTCGTTGATGTTCAATCCGCTTGTGTTGTTGCATATGTGACTGTTGAGAGCTTCCGATTCAGTGGCATTCTCAAGGATGGAGAACAGAGTTCTACCGATTCGACTGTCACTGTCTGCGTGAGAAAGAAGAGATAGAGTTGTTTAGAATCGTATTTTATAATCAATAATCACAACTTACTGACTAATTGTTTCCCAGAAAAGGAACTAGGAATAATTGGATAATCGTTTTTAAATATTGGAATATTTTTTTCGATTGGAGCTTTATAGAAGGATGAAACAATGGAATTCAATGAGTTGAAATTAAAGGTGAGAATGATAAATATTCCTAGAATGGTTGTTGATGCAGCTGTGGCTTTCAAGGCTTTACTTTTATTAATCGTTTCTGGACCTGGACGAATTACTGTTCAAATATTCAAATGAATTAATATTATTATTATAAAAAATTAATAAAATAAAATCACAATAATAAAATAATAATAAATATAAAAATATAAATAATAATAAAAATAAAAATATTAATAAATATAAAAATAAATAATAATAATAATAATAATTAAAATAATAAAAAAAATAAATAATAATAAATAGTAAAAATTAAAATAAATAATAATAAAAAATTAAAATTAAAATAAATAATAATAATAAATATTAAAAATTAAAATAAATAATAATAATAATAAAAATTAAAATAAATAATAATAATAATAAATAATAAAAATTAAAATAAATAATAATAATAATAATAATAACCTTTATTTTCATATTTATTAAAATTATTTATTCCTTGTTTCACTTTTTGCCTCTCTAAATCATAATAACGTTCTCGCCAAGTTTGAATATCTCGTTTCAATAATTGATTATCCTGTTCCAAAGCACTAAAACGTTCTCGAATATCATTAATTTGACTTTGTAAAAAATGATTTTCTTGTTTTTGTTGTTCCACTTTATGTTCCAATCTCTCGACATACTGAAATATATATATATAATTATTTCAATAAATTAACATATTTAATTTAATAAGTGGCAAGCACTTAAAAATCAATGAAATACTTCTTTTTTCCTCTGTCGACTCAAACTGGCAGCTTGGCGATTTTTAATCATTCTCTCTTGCTTTTTCACCATCCGATCGTAATGATGGGCATCTAACACCCCATCGCAATTCGATAAAGTTTTATAAATCGAAGAGTTTTGAGTAACTTTATTTCCTTGGTTGGCATTGTAAATATCAATATACGATGGACAGTCGGGAGATTTGTAATCATCTATCATAGAAATGTCCATAAATGATGATTCATCTTTATTTTCATATAAATCGAAATCGTGATAACTGGGAAATGAAGACAAATCATCATTAATGGAATCTTCTTTCAAAAATATATTATTGTTATTATTATTATCAGAAATAGAATTTTTGGAAGAAAACAAATCATAGCAGGAATCATTTTCATTTTTAATAGCTGCAGTTTTATTAGGAGTTTCATTGAGTTTGATTTGCTTGATGGCTTAATTGAATTAATAATCAAAATTGTTATTAATATGAAATAAATGTTTAGAAATTATCAAAATATGGAGCAATTAATTACTTTTTCAGATTTATAATTGAGAAATTATTATTGATTTTGGAAATGTTTAAATAGGACAATCCTAAATTGGCATACTTCACTTTTAAATCTTATGCTTGCTGTACTTAAATTCTATATTTTTATACGGTTGCCATAGTAACTCATGACATACTTATTTGCCTACGTTTCTATGGCCTATGTCTGATACATTTAGCTACTTCATTAATCGTTAAGCGAAATCAAAGTTTGTATTTGTATAAAAACTATGCTTCTCAGAATTTATATTGATTTATAATTATTATTTTCGTTAGCTAGACGCTGACACTTCTCCTTACGATGAGGAATAACAATAACAATAAAACATCGAACGCGCCGACAAACGTTCAATGCTTCATGTAACCGCTACATTGTTGTCAGAATAGTTCTGGTTTCATGATTTTAAAGAAGAAATACAATATTGGGAATATAAAACAGGTATTGCAAGTCGTGTTTCGAGTACTTTTCCGAAAATCAGAAAAATGGATTATTATTACGCGATTTATTATAATCTTCATAAAAAATTATTAAAAATGAAATAAATTTAATAAGTTTAACTTGACCTTTAGAATATATTAAAAAAATCAAAATTATCCTACCGGAATTTTTTATTTCGTAATAAGTAATTGGTTCCTTCTTAGAATTACTATCACTAACAATTACTGGAAATCCATCGTTACTTTTTAACAACTTTATTGGAGTTATCTTTGGAATTGTTTTTTGTAAATCCTAAAATATTATAACAAATAAATTAAAAATTAAAAATACTTTTTTGGTTTCAACAGTTTTAATAGACACAGAATGAGATTTGATAAAATTTGGTTTTGAATTTTGGTAGTCAGAATCAACTACTTTTGGAATGATATTATAAATATGTTGCTTAACTTCTAAACCTTTTTTACTGATAAATGAGATTGGTCTTTTGACTAATTTATTTTCGTTTGATAAACAGAGTTTGCTATTTTCTGGTTTAACAACTGATACGCAGTTATTTAATTTGGAGATTTTTTCATGAGATGGCAAAGAGTCAGATAATAAAAAATCTGGAGTTATTAAGGCACCATTAACATAACTATCAGCACTAATTCCACTATCACTATCAGATCCATCAACATGTCCATCGACTTTTTTCTTATCAAGATCTGCTTTTGCTGTTTCAAATGATTTAGTGACATCTTTAAGAAACTGAAATGCAAAAAAATAAAACAGATTATTTTACGCAAAGTAATTACAGGTTCTATATCAGGAAAAATATCAACTAAGCCACCTAAATAATAAATAAATAGTAAAAATTATGCAATATATTTACATAAATCTCCAAAATCATTTTCTTCGTAATAAAATTCATTTTCATTCATTAAGAATTTGTTTTTAAAAATTATATAATATTATTATAAAAATAAATGTTTATTCAGATTTTCAAATAATAAAACAAGAGATTTTGCATAACTTTTAAAATTACTGTTTCATGTGATTGTACTACCGTGTACCACTTGATCTCAAGAGGTAAAACCTATTTTTAATATAATTAACCAATAAAAATAAATATAAAATAAATAAAATCACGGATGTTGTGTTAGGTTATTATGACTTTGCTTGACTCCAATGTTTTTTTAAATTATGTAATTAAAACGTACAAATTTGATATAACTGATTAAGTTGGTGATTAGAATATCGAATCAAAATTTAATCTCAAGAATCAATTATCTCGTAAAATTGGTTCCTCAAATAAATATAAAAACATAAAAAATAAAATAAAAAATTTTTGTAGTGTTTAAAATTTTCGATAAAGGTCGTTCAAATATCTAGCTAGTGCAAATAGTAAAGGCTATGAAATCCAAGAAATCAGACAGACTGGAACTCAGGTGTAGGAATATAAAAGTCACCTAGTTTAAATTCGAAGCCTAGATGAAAAATGTCGGGAAATGAGTAAATCATATCATGTAATAAAATTAAGTCAAAAGTCAACGTCACACAGCGAAAAAAAATAATTAAATTAGAATGCACAACAACCACACGCGAAACATATTGCTAAAAGCAAAAAAAATCGCTAAAGAGAAAGACAAAGAAGTCAAAAAAATAAAAGAGCGACCGTATAAAAATGCATGGTGATGTTGGCGCTCAAGGCTGTGTTATTTTAAATTTTTTAGGGGTATTTATGGATCTTTTAGCGACTCCTTTCAAAACGCCTTCATGATTATTGTCTCTATGCCATATGTATATCCATGACGATAACCATGTTGGTGCTGTACACAGTATGATTATTGTACTTCATGATTATTGTCTCTATGCCATCTGTATACCCATGACGATAACCATGTTGGTGCTGTACACAGTAGTTGAAAATCCATGAGCAGGTGAGCTCTACTGCTAAAACTATTCCTCATGATATTTTCATTTTCTGGTTCTGTACTGCCGATAGAAAGTTTTACGTCGTTGTTCATTATCTATTTCTTTCTTAGATTATTGTTGTTGATTCATGTAATTATGGTCCTCCTTACTATATGCTTTCTAATGTTATCTCCCAAAATTTTGTGCAGGGATCCGCCCTTATTTCCCAGTATAAAGAGCCATGTATACTTTCTCCAATACTCGTGAATATATAACTTATCCTTCAAAAATTTGAGCAGGGATCTGCCTATATTTCCAATTCTGAAATATTTGACACCCTAACCACTCGTAGGTTCTATAATATTGCCCAAACCTAACTTTATCTACTTCCAACCGATCTCAGTTACTCTATCATTACTCCTAACTCAATAATATTCATAAAAATAACGGTGACGGAATCGTCCTATGCTACCTCTATTTAAAACAATGCTCCAAACTGTCCAACATCCGCTGTCGCATCAGCACGAGTCCCAACAGTTCATAAACATCTTTCAATCTGAAGACTTTAAAATCATAAAAATCATAAAAATCAAATCAAATAACATTCCTGTAAACTGTAAACATTACTAAAATTCAAAAGCGAAATAAACAATAAAAATAACAAAACAACGAAAAAATTACCTAAACTAAATTGAACTTAAAGTTTTATTAAATCATGACATAACATAAAATTACTTAGGGGAAAAACCTTCCTTATCCTCCCGAATTCTCCTAAGCTTCTTTCACGATTAAACATTCATCTCCCTTACGTGTGCCCATGATGATAAGTCATGTTGGTACTGGCACGCAGGTCGGAACTTGCGAACAGGTGAGCTCCTGTGTTAGAACTCTTCGCAACATTCACGGTACGGGTTCCTGAAGACCGATAGAAGGACTTACATCTTTACACTGTCTGTCTGAGCTATGTCTCTATTTAATCCTCTATTTACTGGGACGTTAATAGGCATCAAGGAAAATTACAACTTCTCAACCAAACGCATACTTACAAGCATAAACACAAAGATCTTTTAATAAATTATATTCTACAGATAGTACAGATGTTATTAAATCACGAAAGAATTTTCATGTTAATTGGCTGCTTTTATATCAAACGTGATCGGCACGCCCAAGTAAGCAAGATGTCTTCGCTACAAAGGCGTGACGCTGGCTTACTTATATCGTTTCTCCTTCTGTCAACATGGCGTCGATATCTACTTGCAAATAAGGATCATGCTGGAAAATGGATGTAGTTGAAGGGATCATTCGATAAGAGTCTTGGGTGACAGGCACGGTAGAGTTATTACTGGACACCTTGGCACTCGCCTCTTGAGCTGCGAACAAGGAGGCTTCTAGTGCTGCCGTTTCGTTTCGACGACACTGCGTTCGTTCAGCGCGAGTGGGTCGCTTCCTTTTCCTCGAGTTAGTATTTACTGGGTCAAGCGAGACAATACAGCCAGTGTAGATACTGGAGGGACATTGACGTGAGAATCATCACTCAAGATAGGGGCGATGATTGGTGGAAGTTCGGATCCGTGTCCATGACACTTTGATAGAGAGACTTCGTCTGTCTGGTGATGGATCGTGAAGACCTTCGATTTATCTATCACTGGATACTCTTTAACGCGCTTCCGCAATTCGGATTCCGAGTAGATTTGATGGAGCGCCTCCCATTGGGCTTTGAATGTGAGTCTTTGCCACCGACTTTCTTCTAAGAGGCTATCAGGGCAATGTTCTAGCCGTAATATTTTCATATTGGCCTCCTTCATTTGTGGCTGGGAGAACCAGTGTGTTCTAGCGTATCGATACGCTTTTTCAGAACCCCTATGTATGCTTTTAGTTTATCCATGTCGGCATTTTTATCGGCACATGAAAAACAAGGTTTCGGGCCGCGGTTGGGTAGATTCGGTTCTGGCATACTTAAACGAGAGAAATGAAATCGGTATCGTAAGAACTAATCAATATATTTCCCATTCGTATTAATATTCATGCTATTTCTTTACGTCAACTTTCGAGTCTATCCTCTAAAATTAGGCTACTCTATGTAACGCAGTTATTATCAAAAATCTTTTGATAAATCTAATTTATATCAGCAGGAGTGGAATTTGATCAACAAATTCAATTCTATCTCCTATTTCTTATTAGAAAAGTATTATGATCTAGGTGACAGGAAGAAAATATGTTATCACCCCGGGAATTGGTTTGATTCCAAACAAGTAAATGAAAATGCAGAAGCAACAGGTTCTACTGAGGAAATGTTGTACTCCGTATTACTATTTCTTTATAAATAATTAACTTATCCTTGAATACGCCGTTAGAATAAAATCTTTAATAACAAAAACTTGAAACTCGCAAAATATGACGATTAGTTGTCATGATAAATCTAAGTTGCTTCCCATGCGATTAAACCAATAAAAACAGACACCATAGTTGTTTAACTGGATAGAATCCATTGAACATTTTATTACGCTATGAAAATAATTTTAATTGATTAATAATAGGCTAAGTCCAAATTTCATAAAGCATACTTGAACCCAAAAAAAATTTTTTTTTAATTTAATCTGACCTAATATTTATCATTATATTTACAGAATATAAAAACAATAAATAATTTTATTAAACGAAAAATATATTCAAAACACCGACAAAATTCAATAAACATTCTCGATTCACCGTAAAAATGCTCGATTCACCCCATCGATCCTAGAAATAAACAGCCAATTAAACAACCAATCAGAAAAACAACCAAAAGCTTTACTTACCGATTCTGAGTCATTTTACCGAGAAATTTTAGGTAGGCTTTGGGAACATTTTCCGGTTCTAATATTGCCTGAAATTGATTTTTATTTAAAATTAAAAAAACTTTTTTTTAATATTTTACAGCGTTAAAAACAATAGCAGTAGAAATGGAGTAGAGGAAAATGATAAAAGGAGTATTGAAATTCTCAGACACGATATCGGAACAGCAGGCCCGGAAACACAACTCCACCAATTTCGTGATAGCGTACATGGATATCGACACGCTTGGATAGAATCGATTGGCCAATCCGGCAATAAATCCCGATACGATTGCAAATGTTGGTCGATAGCCGGTAAATATTTTCCTCTTGAATGCATTGCATTGCCTTAATGTAGACTGATTACCACCGATTATTAGCTGCAACTGTTACCCGAAAGATTACTGAGAACGATCCAATAAACATTGCAAGATTATAAAATTTCATTTTCCGAAAAGATTTGGTAAATCTCAATGGTGATTTTATATTTTTTATTAGATTAATGCCAAATTCAATCAAAATTCCCACAATAAAAGGCTTGTAAAATCCCTAAAAAAATAAATAAATATTAACAATTTTTCTGACGTCATTTTTTTGTTTAATTTATTCTGAGTGCTCCTTTGGTAGCAATTAAAACCATTTGAATGAATGAAATGCGTTAGGATATGATTTGAACTGATTATGAATAAATATTTGTATAAGAAATCAATATAATTATAAATTGATTCTTCATTTTTTTAATCAATAAAATATTTCATTTTATATTTTTAATAAATTATATTTTATAGTTTCTTTCTAGCCTTTTGAGATCTGGCCAATTTTGCAATGAGATCTGTAATATTGATATTTTTTTAAACAACAAATTTGTCGTTTAAAACGTAATTTAGATATTATTCAGGATCGATTTGATCGAAAAACTATCAACTATGTATAAACGAAAATCAAATGCGAAAGAATTCTGAATTGATCAACATACTGCAAAGAGACCGATTCTCGTTTATCATACCTACGTTAGAATACTGATACACGTGCTATGAGACGGGGATTCCCCGGCATTCCGAACGGCTTTAGCAGAGAACACAACACAAGCTACTATTCAGTGACGTAGCTAGAAATTTTGGGCCCCTATGCAATGAGTCATAGATGCCCCTCTATACTGTATACACAAGTGAAATAGGTGCGGAGCACCATAGCGCCGCAGGGGAAAAATTTTTGGCCCCCTTTGGAAGCACCATTGAATTAGACCAGGGTTTCCCAAATTTTTCCGGCGACGGAACACTTCGTAACTCTCGAAATTTTGATGGAACACTTTGTTTATTTTGTACGGTATGAGACCAGTGGCGTAGGTCTACCCAAGATTTTTTTTAAGGGGAAGGGGAGAGTGTTAATTGAAAGAAGGGCTTATAGTTACAGAGGAGCTTTGCGCTACAAGCAAAACATTTTTTGGGTCCTCAATATACAATATAACAGTATAAATCGTTATAAAATGATAGTAATGTATTAGGGACAAAGCGAAACAATTTTTTCGACCCCTATATGAATTGTATAAGGAAACTATTGATAGCTTGTGAAATTTACAGAGAGACAAAATATCAGTTATGGGAGATTATAGTTAATACTACAATAAATAATCCGCCAAAAGCGGTCATTATTAAATCAATATTTACCAGTGGCCAATCGATCAATAAAACATAACACAAAGTTTCGGTTCATTCTTTATCAAATGTCAATTTCAATAAAATATTCATATTAAAAATGAAAAGTTAACTTACAGAAAAAATATATTGCCCACATGAAAAATCATGCCGGCACGCAATTGATTTATAGGGTAAATTTAATCTCCCATGAAATATTGAGCACATTTTATTTATAGCCGAACACAATTTCAACTTGATATAGACAATTTTATTAGACGGGATTTTATTCTGATCAACAGATTTTTCACAGCTGTCTTTGATTTCTGAATATCCAAATAAAAACCTACACTGCATTATTTATGTCATTCATAAAATATTAAATCAATACCCAAGAAATTTGGTGAGATACGCTGGAGTTTTGTTCGTTCTAAACATTTATATATAGGAAACAAAAAATAAAAATTCTTATTACGTAAAAAGAAATAATATTCCTGCAGCAGCAGCACTAAACAATAAAACCTAAATTTATTGAAAGAAAAATAGAATTTTAAAATTGTACTTCGCCATTTTTAACCGCAGAAACATAACCTCGACTTTTCAGCATCAAATAAACTGTTTGTAATGCCTTAAACGGCAATTAAATAATCTGAAAAATATACAAAAACTACATACAATATTAACCATATAAACTGCTAATTGCTGACGTCTAAAGGAATGTAAATATAAATTCTATTAATACAAACTGAAAACCTTGACTTTCTTTCAAAAGCCAGCGCCACACCTGACGCTAAAAAAGACGGAATATAAGCAATAGATAATATATTAAATTTCTGAAATAATCTTATAAAACATATAAAAATTGAAAATAGTGCTCCATTCAATGAAAGAAATAATGAAGATCTCAAAATATCTGCAGGGAATTTGGAAAAATAGTAATTTGTAGTTTTTCGTGAAATTAATGATGAGAGCTAAATTCCATTAAATAATATGAAAAAGTATCGTATTACCGCATAAAAAGTTGTGTAAACTTTAACAGATTCTCTGAATCCAATTTTCCAAAGAATTAAAAAAGTTTTCAAACAACTATCACACCAAGGATGTACAAAGTCTGAACATTGCACATCTCCGACAATTTTACTAAGAACTGGCATATTTAATAGATTTTCTAAAAATATTTTCAATTCATAATTATAAAATTAATTAAATATTACTTGGGAAGGTGTTAGGAGAAAAAAGATGAAAGCAACCATAAACTTAATTATTGAAGTACAAAATAAAATTCAAAATTTATTTCAAGGTTAAACCTATTCAATTAAACTTTAAGAATGAATGGTTAAAAATAAATTTATATCAAATATTAAATTAAATACAATTATTAATGAGTACAGAAAATAGGCAATAAACCTAAAGTTAATAAAATCGACAATGTCAATTGCAGCCAGTGGCTACCAATGAGAAAAGTGGGGATATCTTGCGCTGGCGTCACTCACAAGGAGTGTCAAATGATGGCTATGAGAAAGAAGATTTTCCAGGAATTTTTATTTTGGTGGATTTCTGTGAAATAAATTTTGAACTAATAATTATTGTAATATAAGTAATTATTTTCCATTGATGGCGTTTCGAGGGGTTGTTGGTTATGAAATAGATGGAAGATGTCGACTAGGAGGTATCGTGAATCAAGATGAGTACATGCTGTTCGGTTATTGGATTGGTGATAAATTTAAAGTTCTTACTCTGACTCGAAGTGTGTCTTTGACTGATCCACAAATAACACTTGACAACAGAAATCTTTATTGATAATCACAAATAATTTTCACTTTACACTGACAATCAATTCAACTCTCTCTTTGGTGACTACACAATGATTATTACAACATTCAGTGAGGAATAGCACTTGTGTATAACACCGGATTGAAAGATCACTAATTACTGATTGGTTTATCAACTGGAGTGGTTCTTTTTGAGGTGGTTCTTTTCTTTGACCTACTTCACAACTTTATTCAAATACTCAAGTAACTTCTTTTCTTTTACTTTGTCAACTAATTCTTTTCCTCAAATCTTCTCTAACAATTATTCTTCACAATTGTTTTCTTTATAATTATTCTCCACAAATCGTTTCTCCAATAACGTTTCGTCCGACTCTGTCTAACTTATCGTCTAAATTTTCTTTTTTATTTCGTCTCCCAAAATTGTCTGAATTTGTGTCCACCAATTTCTCTTTATATAGCTTGTTTTATTTGTGGGACTGGAGACAGATTTTGTTTTCACATTTTTATTCTCCTCTGTGTTCCCCGCTACATCAGCCTTATCTCTGACAGATGTCAAGATATATTTCCCTTTCTTTTTTTGTTAAGCCGCCTTCTACCGGCGATTCCGCTTTATTTGACTGGCTGTCAAGATACGGCTTTTTCCCATATTTTGTTTTTCTGGAATTTGAAATTCCACCTTCATTTGTACTTCTTAATTAACAATGACTTTTGTTTTAATTTCTTGTTTGTTTTCTTTTATTTTATTTATCTTTCTCATTTTTTATTTCTTTTTACTTCCGTTTTCTTTTCTGAGTTCCTATAGATCGTTCCGTTTGTCATTACGATCTTCCACCATGTAATTTATTTATGCTATTATTGTTATGCTATTTATCATTTAGGTATCCTCAACAATGCTATCAAGAGCTTCAAGCATTATTATTAGTGCAACCACCGACACACCCGTGACTTAGATCACGTTGGTACTAGATGCAGGGATTGAATGCCAAGTGAAAGGTGAGCTCTTTAAACGAGGGAATATGTCAAATCTTGCATTGGGCAAAGGATTCAATCGAACAAAAATGATGATACAAGATTGCGAGATAGAGTTGGTTTGTAGTTTGAGAGATAAGAAGAAGAGCTCAAAACCAGGAACAGAGAAAAAGAATGCGGCCATTATCTTGACAGCCTTGAGAGGAATGTTGGATGATGGAGGTAGGCCGATTTTATCATATGTGTCCTAAACAAATATTATAGGACAGGGAAAAGAAGCTACTGTGGAAATGTAAACGTCGAAGAGCGGCAATAATCTTACAAAGATCAAATTCAATCCAAAACGTTCTGTGAAAGACATTTCTGCATCATCTTTAGAAAATAATTTTGATGACACTTTCTAGACAATAACTATCTTATTTGTCAGTATTGTTTGTTAGCCAAGGAAATTCTGGTATTAGTTGGATTCATTTAGAATCAAGATTTCAAATGCAACGTTTTTATTATTTAATCACACTCGTATTTAAACAAATCGAATCATAATTCTTTTGAGAAGTTTCTATAAAAATAATTAATGCATAAGTAAGGATTTCAATATACAGGCAACATACAATAATAATTTAATTATATGTTATAACACCTCACAGTGTTTACTCTCAATAATAATTATTTTAATGTCTTTATCATTTATGTAAATAACATTTTAATCTATTATTTGTAGTGCCAACTTTATTTTATGTAAATAACATTTTTATTTTGTGTTCACTTGTATTTTTGGGATACATATAAATAAATATATAAAAGTGATGGGGAAAATAATAATAGTGAAAAATTATTTTTTATTGTAGTATCAAATGAAATCAACAAGGAATATTCTAAAGCCGTGTTTTTCCAGTACCGATAAGAACGCGCAAAACATCTTTCTTCATGATGAAAATAGACTATTGCGCACCAAGATTGATAGACTTGAGAGGCCAAATGAAAGAAAGTTACCAGAAGGTGTTCCGACTTGAGTACTGTCGGGACAACCTCATTGAAGAAATCCGGGTTCAGCGCGCTTTGATACAAATGCAAGTCTACACATAGCATGAGCTCGAGGCGCATCTCCACAACCTCTTTCGCGGTCAAGACGAATCTTTGACCTGCCCATCATCTGGCAGAAGGCACAGTGGTTCCCGATCCTCATCCTGTACATTGTTGGCCAACTCCAACAACTTCATCATCAAGTGCTGTTCCAAAGTCGATCATGATAGATCTTTGCCCCACTAGTCCTCTGGTCAAGATCGTGCCACTGCAGCATAAGCGAAAACAAATATCGCGCTCAGAAAGGAATGCAAGAAAGCGGGCGAAACAGGCTATCGCACTTAACTTCCTGTGCAATGACATCAACCCGCCCTAATTGGATGGACAGACCTCGAGTTTGGATTTCGCATTGTCACTAGGTTCGAACAGTGTGTTCAACCTAGATCAGCTGTTGGCCGATGCTGAAAGAGAAACATTTCGAAACCATGCACAGCAATGACTCTCGCACCGACGACTCACTCCTACTCAGGAAAATAACGATACATGAAAGTACAAGGACCTTGATTTTGAAACAATAAATGTCGATGTAAGATTTCTGATCGGCAGTCTCGAACCCATTTCGAGAGTCAAATGAGGAGTAGTCTTAACACAGAGGCTCACCTGTGCTTTAGCTCTCGACGACTTTGTACATCTCCAACATGGCCGTAACTATGGGTACCTAGTCTGTTTGAAATAATTAAATTGTGGTTTACGGAAGCTCTTTATCATTCTGTGAACACACCTAGATTTTTCATTTCTTCTTCCCGTAAACGCCAACAAACAGGAAAATACTTTCCGATCAATTTCACCAAATAAATGAACTCAAACTTAAAATTTTCATTATTATTTAATAAATACAAGTAAAAATTTAATAAAATTTTATTAAATTTTATTTTATTGATTCATATTAAATTTGTAACAAAATCATTTTATTCATATGATAGCTTCTCCTCTTTTTTGAATACAATCAACAACGAAATCATTGAAATCATTTCAATGATATAAAACGATATTTGAAAAGAACTCAGAATTAATTCAATTCTTAATACATAAGTTTGCCACAAACACATAAAAACAAATATTATCAGACAAAGCCCAGTCAATATAAAAGAATGAATTACTAAATTTACATTTTCATCCAAATTAGATCTAACTGAATGATATAAACGTCCAATTTCGCAGAATAATAATGAAAATAGAATTAATAATTCCAATATATATGCTTCGGGATGATATCTTAAATTTCTTTGTTTGTAAACAAATATCAAAATTTCAACTGAAAAATATAACAAATTGTACCACATATGGTAACATAAAAACAAATGTACAAATCTTGAACTTTTAACATTTTCAAAATATGCGGATTTCATTTTAAAATTTTAACAAAATGTTACATTGAAAATATAATTTTAAAATACAGTACTACAATAAACCATTGCCATAACAATTGTATATTAAAACAATAGCCGCAGTAGTTTTGATGTTTACTATTTAATTATGAAATTTATAATAAATTATCCACATGAATAACTGAGTTATGGTATAAAAGATAATTTAAAATTTTATTTAGAAAACTTTAAATTGAATAAGGTTATTTATTAAATAAATTTGAGTCTTTAAAAAGATTAAATTAAGCTGGAGTTTTGTTATGCTACCGAAAAAATTATTTGAATATAGGGAATGAGAATATTAGTAAATGTGGTAAAACGACTGAAAGATCAGTGGAGAAATACGTAGGAGCTTCTATAATAAAGTATAAAAGTGAATTTGGATTACAAAATAAAAATTCAAGAACGAATATCAAACGACTCGAACAAACCAATCAAAACAAGCATTCACAACTTGAGGAGAGTATTAGGAATGATGCCATAAATGAAATAACCATTTTCCTTGATCGGATCGATCTGAAATTTTGATAGCATGCAGTGTTCTCGACAAAAATCTACATGCCTAATTTCACCTCAATCCGATCACGGTAAGTAGGTTAATTTGGCCTCATAAAATTTGGTGGCACATAAAACATTCAAACATTAGCAAAGTTAATATATAGAGAGTAATAAAAAAAATTCTTAAAAAATAAAAACAAATATAATAATCATAAATTTGGGCTGAAAACTAAATATGATTTTTTAAGTATTTTTTAGTTTTTCTTTTTGTAATGACACCTGAAAATACAGTGGAAGAGTCGGTAAAATACATAAACAATATAAGGTAAAAATAATAAAATACCAAAAATATAAAAAAAAATAACAAAATAAGTTCGAATAATAATAAAAAGAAACTAGGAGAAATTAAATAAAGATTAAAAAACGAGAAACAGAAAACATAGGAAAGAATCCATGGAAACCAAATAGTCAACAATTTATTATAAAACAAGTGAATATTAAAAGGAAAAATTAAAAATAAATGAATAAATTCCAAAAAGAGAAGAAAAATAGAGATCAATAAACAAATAAACGATTTATCTAACAAAAATGAACAGGATAAAAAGAATTTAAAACAATCCAGAAACATTAAAACAAATAATTTTAAAATAGGTTACAATTGACCAATAAAACAAAGAAAATATTAAACCAAAAAAATAAATTAATAAAAATAGACTGGATCAATAATGATTGGTCAGAAGACCTGATCCAAAAACTATATAAACCACTAGCTAAAACAACTATTCCACTATCATTTAAAAACTTTTGCAGGAAATAATGATAACTTCCTTTTATAAATCAACTGTCATATTTAAAAACTTTTGCAGGACTTCAACACTTCCTAGACTTCTATAGGAATTCAACGTTAGTATTCAGCTCAAACAAATCAAATCGAAATCTAATTCATTTTTGGAAAATCAACCGCTCAATAGTCGAGGCATTCAATTTGTATTCATTTTATTACCAGAAACTTTGTAAATCCGTAAATTTTATTATGCATATATAATTTTCATTTGAATGATATCAGTGTAATGTAAGCAATTAAATTTTAGTAAATTAAAGCCTTCCTTTTCAATCACAACTAATAATTTAATATTTAATTTCTAAGTAACATTTTGTCGTAATGTTTAACCTAGTATTTTCATTTTGATAAAATAAATTTGTATGTCATTTTGAAGATTTTATTATATGTATGGAATCATCAGTGGAGTTGAGATTCAAAATTCTGAGAATCACTAAGCATATTTTCATTAAGTACATTATGGGATTATCCACCAAATTAACATAGCATGCAGTTTGTCAGGCATCACTTACTAAGAGATTTTTGTATTAAATTCATGAAATCACCAAACCTCAATGGTCTCTCGAATCACACGTTTAACGCTTGAGCCAAGGGACAGCGTTCACAAGAATCAACACAACAGCTGCAGAAATCTGAAGGGTCGAGAACATCTCCCCTTATTCCGGAGTGGCCTCTATGTAATTATAATAAAAATTTGATTTTTTTAGCTCCAGCAAATCGATTTGAAATTCAATTACTTAGATTCTAGGACCTCCATTCGAAAGCCATTTTATTTGTAAATATTTTGTAGCTCGTTAAATTTTTATTATTTTGTTATGGTAAAACTTGTAGATATCGAATAGCATTAGTGTAGTATAAATTAAAATTTAATGATGAAAGCTTTTCTTTTCGATCGCAACAATGAATTTAATAATTATTTATTTAATCGTTTTTGTAATAATCACAAATGTAATTGTTTTCAAATAACATGTCGTAACGAGGTTCAATAATGATATTCTCTAAAATGACAAATTCAAAATTTATATTTTCGTTTCGTATATTTTATTGTGATGCAGAATCGTCAGCGGAGTTGAGGTCCGATGTTCTATGATTCAGGGTTCCCTTGGGATGCTTGAATCGGCGGGAGCAACGGCTCTTTAATCGTTCAGCTTGACACAAGGGCCGAAATGTGAGGACTTCCTCACGGATCCGTCTCCGGTAGATGAAGGAGCAGAGTAATGTACAGATCGGATACATCTTCACCAATGAGCAACTAAATCTACACTTAGGAATATTTGGGATATATTAGGAAGTACAACATCATTAAAACACTCGCAGAACATCGACGAACTAAATTTCCTGATATTTGAGCACGAGAGATTATAGTCACAACGAGAATGGTGACATAAGTCGATAGAAGATAGATTAATACAATTTTCATGAGTTTCTGAGTAAAATCGCTGAAATCCAGAACGAAATGCCACGAGAATCTTCCAATAGGTAAGATACACCAAATTTCGTAGCACACATAATAGGTAAATGCCGACGACGAGCATGGCCAACTGACAATTTACAGATATACATTAACGATAGCGAATAGACCAACGTCAAACAGATCACAAAACACGAATTCACATTATGTGTTATCTACGCAGTAGAAAGCTCACACTGATAAGGGTTAATTTGCATAAATTAACCAAATAGTAGAAAGCGATGTAAATAAAATATCTGGGCAATTAGATGTGAGAGCAATAGAGAATATGCGAGGTAGTAGCTAGTATATGTAGATAATGATTCTAGCGCTTATGGAAAACTATACAATTACTTTGACGATCGTACAAAAGCAATCTAGCAATCTTACATAGAATAATTACATTTATTATCAATTACAATCATTTAATAGTGATAAGCAGTGCTTTTTTTCTGGAAAAAAAGGTGCCGGAACGCCGATGACAGGAAACAATTTTAATGACGTAGTATATTAATGGCGTATATTTACCATCAGGTGTTTTATATAATAGTAATAACACATAGGGAGCACGGAGTTATGATTCACTCGCTTTGGCGTACGACTACTACTTTTAATTTGATTGTAATTGACTATTTGAAATATCAGAAATAGAAATATGACAAAAAACCAAAACATGTCAATTTTTTAAAATCATTCAGCGAAAAAAGGTGCCGGAACGCCTTTCCGGAGCATTCCGTCAGAAAAAAATCACTGGTAATAAGCTAAATTACATAAATTTTCATTTACCTTTTAATTAAATTTACTGTTTAATAAATATACTAATCCCTTTATTGTAGATATAGTAATTGAAATATATTTAATATTTAATTGAAAATTTTCGCAAATGATCTTGAGAAGTTTTTCTTGTTCCTCGTCTCTATTCTAGTTAATTTTTCTTGTTGTAATAAGAACTCTCCATTCGAGGGCCACCAATGTACGTCTTAATTCTTCTGACACCTAGAAAAACTGCTTTGTGTATTATACTTATAAGGAATCATGACTATTACAGGAAATTTTCACCATGTATATTTTTCTAGAAAAATGTCTATACAAACGACTAAGGTCTTACTGGCCTCATACTTCTCCTGTGCTGACAAGAACAGCATTATAAAAACTCTCCAGATCCAAATTGGCTTGTTGAAAAAACGAATAGGGCAATTAGAGGGGACATGTTTCTCTCCGACCCAAATGAAGGAGGTACATAAGAAGTTATTTCGCAGCGAGCACTGTCACGATAGCGTAGTTAATAAAGAATTTTATTGTCTAAAATTTGTTAATGTTCTAGAAGAATAGGAAGTTGAAAGGAGCTAAAGTGACAACAAGGAGGGTCTTTGATTACTCATAGGGTCCGGTTCGGTAGGAAGTCTCTGAGAAGGTGGTGCGGTAAGAGTCGGATGATGTTAAGACGTAAGTCCTCTTATCGGCAGTCGGATGCAGTGATATTGTTGATATCGGGATTGTTTAACATAAAAGGAAAATAATCTGCATTTGTAAAAGAATCTGAAATCCCCACAAAGTATGTAATGATACGATATTACAAAATATATTCTCCAACGATCGAGGCTAGAGACAGCGATAGGAACATAAATGTGAAAAAATCGTTGACAACACTGCCATACGGTGTAAACAACTATACATCCATAACACGAATGATCAGCTTCTTGCATAAACACCGAAGAAATCGATAGGACGAGGACGATCATCCGTATAATGTCAAGTCATCTATAGTGCACCAAATATCGTCATTTATTCTGTAAGAACTCGCTGACACAGGTCCAGTCATTGATGACATGAACATTCTATCATTATTATGAACTTTCTTAACAGTACCAAACAAACTACGACACCAGTGCCTTTTGTTACCCACGGCTTACTCCATATATTATTGAATCTGATTCACTCACATGCTGATTGTTAACTACACCAAAGTGATCTTAACAGAGTGCAGTTACCCTATGTCGTCTATAGCGAAATATCATGATCACTGTTTCATACAAATGGATATGTCATCGTGACCCTTATTGATTGCGCTTTGTCATTGGGTGTGCGCTCACCCCTGTAATGACTCCCGGATGGTTATTATTAAAACCTCACCAACCCTCCCAAAACTTGACTTCTCTGGCTTTGTGTCCATCAATCTTAGATCTTGGTCGAAATAGGGTTTCTTACTGTGTGTTTTCCTAACTCAGTGTGTATACGAATTAATGCGTATAGGTCAAAGTTCGTTTTGTAGTTCTTCCGCCGAATTATAAAGAATATAACGAGATAATATTCTCTTTAAAGAACCATTTGAAAGAAAAATAATAATTTCAAAATGTACGGGTTTGACTCTGTGCGTACGTTCGGCCGATATCTTAAACCTACTAAGTCTTTCTTTAGACAAATCCTTAACTAGTTACCTTTTGTCAATCAACCTCCAACTACCTATTTTTGACCTGGATAACGATTTGGTGAGTGCCTGATAACATTGTCCTCGTAATAAAAGTCTTACTATACTAAAACCAGTTTAGAAAACCGCGGGAATTCTTCCCCCCTCCGAGCTTAAATGCCACCCTACAATAGTCCCTGAGAGGAGTTAGGAAATACAAACATCAATGAACCGAATCATTTCCTGAGAAACGTACCGCATCGAAGGATTTTTGACAACTTCGGGGTTCCCTCCTCGGCGAAGCATAGCGAATAAAATTTCTATTTGATTTTCGTCTTATTTAACTTTCAGTTAAAACCATGTTTCAATTGCGCTAAAAAGAACGCCGAAATAGCGCTCATACTCGAGGAAAATTGACTCTTCCGTGAAAAAATAGATCGCCTGGAGGGCACATGGTTTTCGCCCTTCCAAATGAAGGAGAGATTTCAGCAATTGCATAGAGTTGAGCACTGTCCAAGCATAAAACCCAATTTCAAATAAGTACGAAAGATATCCAATTCAAACTTTTTGGCCCAGTCGTTAAGTTATCCAGACCTTTAATAATTCGTTTCCAGCGCCTTTAAATTATCGACCAAACTCACCTCTGCCCAACCAGATTGGCCTACGCTGATTCTTACTGTCATTTAAACATCAACCTTTAGCGCGCTCTAGCCATTATTATGATTCCATTATTGTGACTACCATTGCTCATACTTTCCATATTTCACGAATCCCACATCGAAATTTCCAATCGATATCATTACTTTCTTGAATTTTCTTCTAAGCTGACAAAACTAATTAAAAAAAATTGGTGAGTCAAAACGGAATTTTCAAATCTTAAAGCATCAAGCAAATTTAAATAGGCTAATAGAGGCAGTCACTTGACAACAGTTCTGAAATACCGTAACTAGGGTTAATATTTGTATAAAATGCATTAGATGGACCTACATTAGATTTATAAATACTTTACGCAGATATCAATAATCATTTCATGTTGATAGCGATCTACACCAGCCCACCAGGAAATTGTATCAGAATTGTAATCGATATACAATTTCTTTGCCTAAAAAATGGTGTCAGCAAACATAGGGGTTGCATTTAACAACTAGCTTCAACAGTATTTTTTACTAATTCTTACAATCAAACTTAGAAGAATACTAATAAATTTATTTACATCAAACATGCCTGTTTAACAGCTCAGGCAATATCCAGTTATTTTTTTCTTCACAATATACCTTTTCAAATGCAGTTAAAAGACTCAATGCGTGATTTACACCAATTTCATATACACTAATACTAATCAAGGAAGTTGCTATTTCATTTTCAGTTAGCATGAGAAACAATGCCTTAGCGATTCCACAACAATCTAACTTCAATTCTTCATTTGAATTAAAGAAAGTCACATTACTCATTTCACTAAATAACGTATTTGTTTTGAAAAATTTATTAAAATAATAATTCACATGATTTGAAAAATCGACCTATTAAATTAAGTAATAAAATATCATTTCAATGAATTAAACCTGCTGTTCAAATGCTGGAAAGCTCGTCAATATTGAAACATTAGAAATTTTCAATTCCAGTACCAGTTTTAAAAGTTCTTTAGTAAAAATTAAATTCAATCCTTTAATAACAGGAGATCTTTGTTGCAAAACTAATAGTTTCTTTTCAACACATTCATAAATCTAAAAATCATTAACATATAAATAATAGAAAAAATTATAACCTGTAGAGATGTAGTAAGTTCGCGAGTTTTTGAAGAACCAACAACAGAAATAACACATTTACTGTCGACGAAGCCTATATTAATAAAATTAAACGATGAAAGCAAAATATCATTAGATAATTGCGGAATGTGTCCTGGTGATATTGACGGTATAACAAGTGTGTATGAGTTATTTGCGATACGATGAGTATCACAATTTTTATTAGGATAGAACATTTTTGAAATATTTTCAATAAAGTAAGGAGTTATTTAAACAATAGTCATTTCAATAAAAACATAATTATTGAACCCCTTACAGCAAATATCATTTAAAATTATATTTCAAATTATTAATGAATATATAAATTCAATTATTAAAAATTAGAAATAATAAATTTAATTTTGTCTATATCATTAATCTAAAGATACAGGGTGATAATTTAAATTCTTGTAGTTTTACTTCCATATGTGTTGGAATAGTTTTTGAGCAATAATCAAAGAGTATTGTTTATCTGAAACGATAAATCAGCGCTAATATGGGAAAAATGAGAAAACGATGAGAAAACCAAGAAAAAAATTAAAATATAATGAATGTTGGCGCTTAGGGGTATGTCATTTTAAATGTGTTAGTGGTACTTGTGGATTTTGAATCGACTTCTTCCGAAACGCCTTCATGATTATTGTACTTTATACCATTTGCTTTCCCATGACGACAACCATGTTGGTGCTGTACACAATGGCTAAAAATCAATGAGCAGTTGAACTCTACTGCTAAAACTACTCCTCGTGATATTTTCATTTTCGGGTTCTGGACTGCTGATAGAAGGTCTTACGTCATCGTTCATTATCTAGTTTTTCTTAAATTATTGTCGTTCTTTCAGTTAATTGTTGTCCTCATTTCTGGATGTTTTCTATTGTTCCTTTCTAAAATTTTGAGCAAGGATCCGCCCTTATTTCCCAGTTTAAGAAAGTCATCATATACTTTCTGCAATACTCGTGAATATTCAACTTAATCTCCAAATATTTGAGCAGGGATGGGCCGATATTTCTAATCCTAACATATGTTTGATTCCAGCTACTCGAGAATTATCTAACAGTACTCAAAACTAAACCTTTGCTAGTTATCAATGATCTCACTTTCTTATCTCAATAAAATTCATAAAAAGGCATCAACGATTGATAACGATATCATTGTGCTACCTATACCCTACTCAAAATACTTACAGTGACGGACTCATAGGAGACCCTCCAATCCGAGATCCAATCAGCTGAAATGATTCAAAACTCCAGCTGACCTGTAAACAGAAATATCGTACGATCACTTCCGCCGTGGCCACACCGGGTCTCAACACCATTCTCTAAAATCACTCCAAAAACATCACATTTAGCATTAGAAATAACAATAAAAAGAACATAAAACAAAAAAAACTAAATTGAATTTAAAGATTTATTGACTTAGGACATTACATAAAAATTACTTAATCCAAAACAAACCTACCACGATGGCATAGACCGAAAACTGAGAGCCGGTTAAGACGACACAAAGATTGTGTTTAAAATTTCTTCGAAATAATTGTTTATTCAAAATAAGTCTAACAAGTAGTTATTGAACTGAATTTGCAATCAGTATTAATACTGATTTTGATTGCATTCTCTGCTACTAAATACAATTAGAATGCGGTAAATTTGAATTACTTTTACACACATGCATGAGTGTGTGCAATTATTTATTTTTAATTTAATTGATTAAATTATTAATTATTAATTTTTATTAATTTTCACAATTTAATTTTATAAATTTTATAATTTAAATAATTTTTAACTAATTTTATTTTAAATTTTATTATTTTTCCATGTTAATAGAAATTTTTTAGTTTCAATTTTTTCAATTTATTTATTTCTTTATTTTATCTCATTTAATCTTTTAAATAAAATTTTCCTGTTCCTTTTCTTAACGTATGCACTCATTGCCATAGTTCCTTCGTATGTAAATACGACGAATAATCATTCTTAAAATTTCTTTTTCACATTATTAATTAATTTATTATCAATTATTATTTTATTTATCATTCCTTTATTTTTCTATTTGGTAGATTTTTTGAATGCGATATTCCTCTCTTAACTGTGTTGGTGATTGCAACTTGGCTTGATCTTAGAGTTCACGTCCTTATCTATGGTCATCTAATGAAGTTGAGTCTCCACCTGGCATTCCTGGAGGCGGAGGGCTCGGATCTCCTCTGATCTTGAGCGCTCCGAAGTTGCAGTTGTTGAATCAACTTCAGGCGCTTCGGCAGTTTCGGTGGAACTGAACTATGTGCCTTCCGGTTCTCTGCACTGCCCCTTGAATTTGGCGAGCCTTGTTTGCAATCCCTCGGCCTGTCGTTGTGTCTGTTCTCACTCGTGCCGCAGGTTTTCGAATAGTTTGAACACTGAATCAATAATAATGAGATAAACGGGTTCTATCAGTTAGGTTAATAACACGAGTGGAAAAATTTATTTATTGCAAACAGGAGCCCCGAAAAATTAAGTTTTCCTCGAGATGATGGATAGCGAGGTAATAAGTTCCTACAACTATTCTCAAAATTTGATAATGTTTAAACAAACCGAAATACTTTGGAAAACTAGACATAAAACAGAATATATTGTAAACTAAAAACAGATTAAGTACAGCATTTGAAAAATAACATTTAATATTAATACAGTAATAATAAGGGGCTCATAACAATCTGGATACTTCTAAAGGGATAAAAGGATTCTAGTTAAATCTTTCGTTTAAAGAAGCTCGGTTTAGATGATTGGTACGTTTAATTGATTCTATTGGTATACTCACTGTCCCTATACACATATACATACAATTATCGGCTATAGAATATGAGGGGGTCGATTAAAAAAAATTTCAAATTGTATTTTTAAATTAGTATATATTTCAAGGCAATTGAAGGACAGTTTGATTTGCTCAGCTCATCTTTTGTCTGTCACATTAAAACAACTACTAAAGAACTGCAGATGGACCTGATTTGTTTGCAAGTTGACAAGCTCTTTAAAGAGGGACTTTGAAAGTAAACAACTTATCGAGTTTTATGCATCTCTGCACTCAGAAAAGTTTCAAAATTTGAAAAAAATTTCAAATAAAATGTTTGTACTGTTTGCATCAACTTACATTTGTGAGTAAACATTCTCAATAATGAAAATTAATAAGTCAAAAAACAGATCACTTTTCACCGACTCAAATCTTCAGTCAGTGCTAAGGGTCAGCAGAAGCAACTTGACACCTAATTTGGAAAAACTGGTGAATGACCTCAGTCAGCTACATCATTCTCATTGACATTGTTTTGTATTTCAAATATTTGATTTTCATATGAATTTATACTTTAAACTTCTAATTAATAAAATTTAAGTGTGTGTTAAACAGAGTTACATTGTTTTTCGAATTAATTTGCTAAAGTTTCAAAAGATTTTCCTTATCTTTTATAATTAAAATAGTAAATGGGAAACATAGTTTTTTCCTTTAAAAACCTTTTTTTATACATATCATAAATATTAATTAATTCACTTTATACTGAGCGACCCTTAAAAATTATGAAAATATGTATGAGGCCCTTGTACTAAAAGGTTTGCCCTAGTGCCGTCTCTTCCATTGTGCTAACTGTGCTAAGCACAGGGGGCGCCGTGAGTGAAGGGGCGCCGTAAATTTTATAAAAGCCATAAATTTGATAAAATTGAAAAAAAAATTGAAAAATAATAAACAAAACAAAATTAAAGAAAATCGGAAAAAAATTAGTTTAATATTTAAATTAAAATTTTAAATATATGCAAAAATAATTATTATTTTTTGACATTTTTGTTTATAAGTTTTAAAACTTTAAAAGATTGAGAAGAAAATTTTGTAATAATCTAGTTATCCACATTTACGAATTAATTTTGAAATAAAAGGTGAAAAGAATATATTTTTTTATTACAATTTATAACTTTACATTTTTTTAAAGATACCCTTGTAAAATAAAAATGGAAAAGAAAATATTATCCGGATGTGCTAGACGAAAACTAAATGCAACAAAAAGGTTAAAGGACAAATCTATATGGGGAAAAACGCCAACATTAAAAACTTTTTTTAAAGTCACTGATGATGTAAATAATTCAATTGCACCAATTGAAAATGAGCTGCAACAAATGCTGGAAAATCAAAACATAAGTGTAATAACAACTGTTGATGAATAATCGATATTATTAATAAACATAATATATTTTTGTAAAATTTGTTTTTTTAGGGGCGCATTATAGTTTATAGCACAGGGGCGACAAATTTCTAAAGACACCTTTGGTTTGCCTACCCCTGCGGTACATGAAACCGAAGTAAGCCTATAGAACACAGTTCTGTTAACAGTGCTGATTGTTATCGACCATAAATATTATATATGTTGGGGTTAGCGCAAGAAACAAAAAAATCATATATAAAAGGAAAGCATAACAAATAATGTTAAAATCAATAAAAGTGCAAAATTAAAAAAAATTTACTAAAAATAAAAAATCAATATTGGGGGTATCGGGTATGGTTGAACGCCAAATTGATAGACGAGTTCAGAAATTAAAACGAAATTTTAATAAGGTGTTCACAGGGAAAGTTAAGTCGGAAAAACAAAATAATTAAAATTAATTAATTTGTAATGGAAAACTTGAGCCAAATGGGAAATCCGAGCGCTGAAGGAAACCAGATACCCTGTGAGACCCGAGGAATGAAATAAAAGAGGGAATATTTTGAGCCCTAATCAAGCGTAAACAAATTAGAATAAACACAAAACCATAAAATATTGATTTAGGATTTCCGGAAAAATAATTAAACCCAATTTTCTGGATAATTGGTCTCTCATAAGCAGTATAAAAAGAGCTCAGAAGTGAACAAGCTTATGTTGGTTGAAGAAAGAAAAAGAGAAAAGAGAAGCGCAGAAACAAGGAGATCAGAGAAAGATGCAAATAGTGACAAAGTGTGATTGTGATAAAGATTGAATAAAATTATTCTGTTTTGGGTTTGATTTATTTGGTTGAATTAGGAGTCAGAGAGAGGGACTGACTTTCAAATAAAACCCAACATATACAGCCCGAACAGAATTATAGCTATAAATACATAGCGGAGTAAATTGACGTGATAGATGTTCAGAATTATAGATTAAGAAAAACATGGACTAAGTCGAAGGTGCAATTATGGTTATCATCATTTAAACTTCGAAAAAGAATTTATACGTTAAATATTCATGTTTAATTCTCAAACAAGCGAGAAATCCATTTTTTAATTATGCTTTATATAAGTTTACACAGAGATCAAATAAATTAAAACTATGATATTTTAGATGATACAGATACACGAAGTCATAAATAAACAAAATTTTTAATTTAAATATTTGCATTATCTACCATTAAAATTTAGGTTTGTTTCAATAATACAAATTGAATATTTTATATTTTTTATTTTTCAATTTTCGGAAGAAATTTTGAAATCTAACAATTCAAAATGGGTAGTCTGTTTAGAAGTGAAGAAATGACTCTTTGTCAATTATTTCTCCATACTGATTCAGCATATTCATGTATTTCACAATTAGGAGAAATCGGAGCAATGGAATTTATTGATGTAAATTAAATTAAATTAAAATTTTGTACAATTTGTTTTTCAGACTACTCCAGATACTAATGCTTTTCAAAGAAAATTTGTTAATGAAGTAAGAAGATGCGACGAAATGGAGCGAAAGCTTCGTAAGTTAAATACTTTTACAATATATTTTAGTTTATTGTATTTTATAGGATATTTAGAAAAAGAAATTAACCTAGATGTTATTCCAATTCTTGACACAGGCGATAATCCACCTGCTCCAGAACCCAGAGAGATAATTGATCTGGAAACCAATTTAGAAGGCATTGAAGAAGATTTGAAAGAGATAAATCATAATTTTGAACAACTTAAACGAAATTATTTAGAATTAATTGAACTTCATTATTTGCTACAAAAAACTAAAGTCTTTTTCGAAGGCGTAAGATTGAATTAATTTACTATATGAAATACTCCTGAATTCCCCGGTGTTTTTATAGGGTGTTGATTCCCACATATTACAAGACCTTGATACTAGTAGTGATGATAAAGAAAATGTTTTGGGTGAAAATCCCAACGTGAGGTGATTATTATTATTATGATTTACAGTGCTATTAAATTAAACCAATACGTGCCTTAAGTATAATTTATTGACCTATGGTGTTTTGTTGAAATGATTTATAAATGAAAAACCATAATTTCTCCCCGTTTTACAACTGTGTAAACAAAATACATATCAGTATTTTATATAGGACTCTGAATCATTAATGATTTCGGTGGGTTCTATAACGGAGAATGCGGAAATCTTTAAATTGGAAGATAGAGTCATCGAGCAAAAATTAGTAGACTCCAGTAAGGAGAATTATAAAGTAGAGTAAGTTGCCATTATTTCCGAAATAATTAGAAAATAGAATATTTTAATTATATATCTCTAAATTGAATCAATAATATATGATACGAGTTGCAATTGAGTGACAGTTTGATATAATAGTATTAATAATAACTGATTATTAATTAATATTGATACAATATCAACTATTATTAATTAATGATTATCAATTAATGTTAATACAATATATGTTGGAAATAATTTGTTAACGATATAGGTTTATATCTGGAGTGATTCTCCGAGAGAAAATCCAAGGATTCGAGCGGATGTTATGGAGAGCTTGTCGAGGAAATGTTCTCATAAAATTCAATGAGATTGAAGTCGATTTGGAAGATCTGACAACGGTTTATAAATATTCACATTGAAAATAGATGATAATCAAACGAAAATTATTTAGACAAATAAAAAGGTGACGAAATCTGTGTTCGTTGTGTTTTTTCCAAGGAGAACAATTGCATCTTAGAGTGAAACGGATTTGTGAAGCGTAAATATTAATAAAATCTTAATTTCCCAATAGATAAATATTGTATTTGTTCTCATTGACAGTTACCACGCAACGATTTATCCTTGCACCGATAACCCGACGGAACGAAAGGAAATGATTCGAAATGTCATGACTCGAATGGAAGAATTGAAAAAGGTGCTCGATCAAACTCAAAACCACCGGCATAGTGTGTTGATTGCCGCTGCTAAACACATTCGGGTTTGGTTTATTAAAATCCGGAAAATCAAAGCGATCTATCACATCCTCAATCTGTTCAATGTCAATGTCACTGACAAATGCATGATCGGTGAGTGTTGGTGCCCAGTGAATGATATCGAAGCGATCTATGCCGCTTTGCGATTGGGAATGGAGAAAAGCAACGGCACAATCCAACCGATTCTCAATCGACTCGGTGATGATATCAAAAAATCGAAACCGCCGACATTCAACCGAGTGAATAAATTCACATCAGGATTCCAGAATATCGTCGATGCTTATGGAGTTGCCAACTATCGAGAAGTCAACCCGGCTCCTTATACAGTCATCACGTTTCCGTTTCTATTCGCAGTGATGTTTGGGGATTCGGGCACGGATTGTTGATGTTTCTCTTTGCGCTTGGAATCGTTCTCCGGGAACGGAAGTTATCGGTATTGTGGAATAATAATAATAACAACTACATTATCATCACATATAGAAACAAAAATCCGACAATGAGATCTGGAATATATTCTTTGGTGGCCGATATATCATCCTGTTGATGGGGATTTTCTCCATGTATACCGGGTTGATTTACAATGACGTGTTTTCGAAATCTTTCAACATATTCGGTTCCAGTTGGTATCCGGGAGAATACAACGAGTCGACAATCAAAAGCAACCCCGAACTCCAACTCAATCCGAATGTCACAAGTGTCTATAACAATTTCACATATCCATTTGGAGTGGATCCAGTCTGGCAAATGGCAAAGAATAAAATCACTTTCACAAATTCATTGAAAATGAAAATGAGCATCATTTTTGGAATATTACAAATGCTATTCGGAGTTATGCTGAGTTTCATCAACCAATGGTAAATAGAAATACCCTAGGGATAGGAATATGTGTATACAAATATATATATATTGATTAGGTACTACAAGGATTACCTGAGCATCTGCTCGGAATTCATTCCCCAGGTGATATTTCTGATGTCAATATTCGGTTATTTAGTCGTGGAGATTTTTATCAAATGGATTACATTTTCCGCTTACACCTCCCCGTGTGCTCCCTCGCTGCTGATTGGGCTAATCAATATGTTCATGTTCGACAGCTCTCCCCCGCCAGCGAAATGTCAACCTTTGATAAATAATCAAGTAAGTTAATTATTGAGAAACTATTTTATTTTTGGATTATAAATCAATATCTGATCAATTTGTAAGGTTTTCATATTTGAATCGATTGTTGCTATCGCATTTATGAATAGGATTTGTTTTTATGTAATATTATAATTATAATTATTATTATTATTATCGTGTGATAGATAATTAGATTTGATATCCGTTCCATTATTGATTGTGCATAATTGATTGTGTAATCTATATCGTTTATTATGATTTTTGATACGAGTTACGCGATATTCTTTTGAATTCGGACTTTGGAACGATCTAATCTCAATATTTTGGAATATTACAAATTATTATCTAATATTAACCAATGAAATCAAAGCATTTTATATGGTATACTTATAGTGTTTATTATGATTTTGCATATGAGTTATGCGATATTCCTTTCTGAAATATGGACTTTGAAACGATCTAATCTCAATATTTAGGAATATTACAAATTATTATCTAATATTAACTAATGAAATCAAAGCATTTTATAATACAGGTAACCCTCCTAAAACACGGTAGATATATTCCAAGACAACGGCGTGTTGTGTGAAACAGTGTTATATTGGACCCAGGGCCAATATAAAAAAGGGAGTTAGGTTCCAAAAATTAAAATATATACACATATTTTTTAAGTTACATAGAAATAACTTCAATTTTATTAGAAATGTAAGATTTAGAAACAAAACAAACTTCATGTAAGTATTTAATTATATTTCAGAACTTCTTAATGAATCATACGGATCATCTGTATTCTTCTCCTCATTTTCGTATTCAACGTCCTTTTCCGAAATTTT
>CAUHTR010007398.1:86337-123294 GCA_959609185.1 Schmidtea polychroa | reverse complement strand
NTTAGATATTCCTGGGAATTTTAGACGTCTATCATGTATGAATATATTGAGGTTCTCAAATCTCAACTTGATGGTTCCTATATAAATAAGAACACAAACACTGGTTCAATAAATTTATTAAATTATCACAATTACAAATAAAGTTAAAAATATAAAATTAACAATCACATGTATTATATATATATATGCGTGTGTATGTGTATGTAAATGCTTGCAGCTTCCTGAGCTCGGATGTGTAAAATAGGTATGCTCTAAATTATATTGCAATATCTATTTCTGAATTTGCAACTCTTCTTAGAAGCTCGTATTTTTTGGGTGATTTGACTGAGAAATCAGTCTACTTATATATCAAAATTTTTGTTGACTAAATAAACATGGTGCACTTAGTGCACTGCATTAAATAAATAAGCTCAGATCGTTCAATCAATTATTCTGTGGAGTGCTATATTACAATTTTCTGATTCCAGGCAGTGCACTTAGTGCACAAAATAAATATTCAACCAACTGGTTGATTTTAAATAACCAAATTATTAGTTTTTGTTTTTTGTCTGATAAAGTTTTAAAATTCGTTCCAAATCATAAATAATAA
Source organism: Schmidtea polychroa (assembly GCA_959609185.1). NCBI lineage: Eukaryota > Metazoa > Platyhelminthes > Tricladida > Dugesiidae > Schmidtea > Schmidtea polychroa. The sequence goes on along the minus strand of CAUHTR010007398.1, from coordinate 122,705 downwards.
AATAATCAATAAATTTTTTAAGAACAGCAATTTGTAAATTTTTCTACTTATAATAAATTATTTAAATATATACCTTTAGCAATTTTATTCAATCAATTAAATAAAACCAATTTATCAGTTGTGTTTATAAAATTTTTAGAAAAATCAATATATTATTATTAATAATCATGATAATAATAATAATAATAATAATAATAATAATAATAATAATAATAATAATAATAATAATAATAATAATAATAATAATAATAATAATAATAATAATAATAATAATAATAATAATAATAATAATAATAATAATAATAATAATAATAATAATAAGTGGCAACTAACAGATAATAACGCTCAGAAAATTGAAATAAGAATATATTAGTATTATTCATAACTTTAAATAAAAATATAATATATCTCCAAGAACCAATAAATCAATATAATTGTATAAATAAATTAATTAAAAGATCACATCAAATTGTTAATAATAAGTTATCACAATAATGTTTATTCTTTTCATCATATAGATACCATCATTATTGATTATTGTCCACATGTATGTTTATTCTGTACCTATTTGTTCCTATTATGTAGTATTTGAGCTTCAAAGTCTTTAACGTTCTTCCATCTTCTAACAAATATAAACATAATTTTCCAAGATAGAATCACAATATAAACATTCCCCGGGTTGTTTACCAGATTTGGCAGTAGAACGGAAAATACGAATTAAGATGATTTATCTAATGAACCGTTTGTACATTTAATGATGAAAATTATTAAGATGAAATTAATTAAAATTTGATGAATAAAACATATAATTTTGTTTTGTAAGAACTACGTATAATGGGTAATGATTAAAGCGATTTCATATGTCACCGGGAATCATAGTAAATCAACGAAATATCAATCGTTTGTGCCTCATATAAAATAATCTTGAGTTGTTTCTTTGATTTATCAATTAATAAATTATAATAAAATTTTTTTCCTAAACCCACCATGATCTTGATCAAATCATACCCTTGATAACATAGATGAAACCCGTACACACTCATTTGAGAAGATGAGGTTAATTAAAATCACCGAATTTACACGTAACTTCAAGAAGGAGATCGAGTGAGTATTTGACTTTCGAAATGCATCAATGAAGTTTTTCTTATAATTCGTAATCATAGTATTTGAATTTAGTAATGTCCGAACCAAATTTGCCTCAGCGTGGCTCGAAACCTTGTTTTTCATGCTCCAACAAGAACGCTGACATCAGGAAACTCCAAGAGCATAACGGGGTTCTGAAAAAATGCATCGAGACGTTAGAGCATACGTGGCTTTTCCCACCATAGATGAAGGAGGAAAAATGAAGGTCCTGAGGCTAAAACATTGCCAGGAGGCATCCTCGAAAACATCGTTGTCAACGACTGACAATTAAAGCCCAATCCGAGGCGCTACATCAGATATACTCAGAATCGGAATTACGGAGAAGAGTTAGAGAATACCTCATAAAAGATGGGACTAATGTCTTCCCGCTGCACCTTCGAGCGGACGAACCTGTTGCCCCATCTTTGACGAATTGTGCGGGGCACAACCTGAATTATCACCTATTATCGCGTTGGTCCTGAACGGGGCATCCAGCAGTCATCTTTTTCCTGAACCGGTATCTAACGAGTCGTCTCATATTCCTCCCACAACTCGACCCGAGGAATCGACCAAAGTTAACCCGAAGAAGAGAAAACGTCCGTCTCGCGCCGAACGGAAATCAAAAACGACGGAATGAGATCGCGGCATTAGAAGCGTCGTTGTTCGCCGCTCAGACAGCGAGTGCCACGAATCCCAGAACCTGCCTAGCCATACAACCAAGCCCTTTTCGAATAGTCTCATCCACAGCATCTGCCCTCCAAGAGGATTCATGATTGCAGGTCGATATCGATGCCCTGTTAACCGAGGGTGAAGCCATTTAGGAGATCTAATACCCAAAGTAATGATAGACATAATCGGCTTAGTCGAACTGAATAGACGTCGTATAGTAGAGCTAACAATGAATTTGATGTACATTCATGTGATTCCATAATAGTGTTTAATAATAATTGTATAATAGAATCTGCTAAATAGTCTTGTGTTCATATCTGTATATCTGATTTTGTGTGAACACTGTTATCGTCTGTGAAACATTAAAATCTCAATCATTAGGAATTTTTGGGTCGTCTCATTGGACCAGAGATGTACCAGATCAGTGTGAGAAAAAGAGTGGTAAGTCCTTCTATCGGCACTCAGGAACCCGTACCGTGAATGTTGTATGGAGTAGTCCTAACACAAGGGCTCACCTAATTGCAAGTTCCGACCTGCGTGCGCATCACCTGCGTGATACATCATCATGGGCACACGTATGGGAGATCTAGGTCCAATCGTGAAGGAAACCTAGGAGAATCGAACTGAGTTTACTTTATCTTTTTACTTTTTTTTACTTTACCTTAAGTAACCAACAATATAAAAAAATAATAAATGAAATAAATTTTAAGTAGATGGATTGGGGCCCGCAAGACCACATACCCCCCCCCCCCCCCGGCCGGAAAAATTTTTTTAAAAAAAATTTTTCAAGGTCAAATTTTAAACAAAGACATATGACTCATCAAGGTCATTTTAACAAATACCATGACTAATCCAGGTTGTTTCAAGGTCATTTCAAGGTCGCGTTACTTATCCAAGGTCATTCCCAAGGTCATATGACTCATTAGGATGAATCATCAAGGTCATATTATTATTTTTAAAAATATTATTATTTTTATTTTTATTTTTCAAAAATATTATTAAGTGGTCTTGCGGGCCCCTGGTTTTCGTTTGCCCAAATGTTATCGTTCCCATTATCCGAATTTATTAAACGATACCTTAATTTGAAGCTTGGTGCAAGACCTTTCGAATGAGCTATTGAAGGTATCATCATCATTATTATTGGCAAAGTTATTAACGTTTTCCCGAGACCATTTTCAAGGTCATTTGACTATTTTATTATTATTTTTCAAAATATTATTTTTTCAAGGTCATTTATTTTTTCAAGGTCATTTATTTTTTCAAGGTCATTTATTATTTTCAAGGTCATATTATTATTTTGCAAAATATTATTTTTTCAAGGTCATATTATTATTTTTCAAAATATTATTTTTTCAAGGTCATTAATTTTTTTCAAGGTCATTTATTTTTTCAAGGTCATTTATATTTCAAGGTCATTTATTTTTTCAAGGTCAAATTTTTTTCAAGGTCATATTTTAAAATTTAAATTTACAGAGTTCCCGCCAACGAAAATTGTTCATCGATAGCTCATTTTAAAGCCCAATCCAAGACCTTTTGAATGAGCCATATATTATTAACATTATTATTATTATTATTATTATTATTATTATTATTATTATTATTATTATTATTATTATTATTATTATTATTATTATTATTATTATTATTATTATTATTATTATTAGTATTAGTATTAATATATATACTACTAGTCTATCCGACAAAATATTCTGTCCCGCTATGGGTACTGCTCACAAGGGTACTGCTCACACTCAACAACTCGCAAGGGTACAATGATATTATTAAACAATGTAATAAAACACATATTTTCTAAAATTATTATTATTATAATTATTATTATTATTATTATTATTATTATTATTATTATTATTATTATTATTATTATTATTATTATTATTATTATTATTATTATTATTATTATTATTATATAATTTCAAATTTCTATCACAAATCATGGTTAACTAAAAACATAGTCGAATATTATAAAATTTATAGTATTGTGTTAGCACACACTCGTTATAATAATTAGCAATATGAATATAGTTTTCCTGGTGTATCAAATCAAAACCTTTCTTTTACATTTATAGTCTATCAACCAATCAGAATCATACGGTATTAGTATAAATAAAACATTATATTTTAAATTATTTTAGAAATGTCTCATTTTATGGAAAATATTTTAAGCGAAGTTATCAACAAGAACATCATGCAAAGCCTCAGTTACTTGGTCGATCGGACAGAAAAAATTATCGAAGGGAATCACACCGATTACGAAGATATGCTCAAGTCAGATTGCCTAGAAACAAAAAAGTTTTATTTTCACCGGATATTTAATTGTCTATGTGATGACGAGATGAAGTGGACCCGAATAATAGTAGGGTTTGCTTATATGAAAATCATCATAGAAAAAAGTTTATGGGACTCCGATCACTATTATCAGTGGTCTCAAGAAGTAATACTTTTATAATCTATATTTTAATAATATTTATTTTCTAGATAATCAAGTCCAAGTTTACACCATGGATAGAAGCCAATGGCGGATGGGGTGTATTGAACCAACTCGCTCGAAATGCAAAAGAAATCGACGAGCACAAAATGAAGTTTAAAACCTATGTAAAACTTGCAACAGGTGTTGCTATTTTGTATGTTATATCTCGATTTTTAAATAAAAATTAATGTAGTTATTTTGATTTTTTTTTAAATAAAAATTAATATAGTTATTTTAAATAAATTTACAAACAATAATTAACTAAAATTTATTAACACATTCGCAGTCGTCATCTTCACATTTCATTATATTTTCAACGACATGATCAATACAATCATTCGTAATATTATCTTTAGGTTCCTCTATAGGTTCATCATCGAATCTATCGTGTAATCAATATGCCTGGTTCAACAACAGATATGCAAGATTTTATGATGCTTTTGATGAAATCGGTTTCAAAGAAAATGAAAATTGGTATATAACAATTGCAATCCAGGGATATAAAGTTGATAATAATGATGTATATTCCCCTATTTGGAAAATTATGTCTGCTAGACTATCACAAATATTTTAATATATATATATATATATATATATATATATATATATATATATATATATATATATATATATATATATATATATATATATATATATATATATATATATATATATATATATATATATATATATATATATACCGTACTGTACAAGCATCCCGCCGAGTACACAGGACGAAATATAAAAGTCAATCATTCACATCCATAAATACAAAACGTATGCAGAAGAATAAATAAGATTTCTGGGCACTCATTTGTGAAATGATGACTTATTTGCATCAATTTTTCGATTCAGAAATAATAAAAAATTTTCCAGAATATTTCGTACAGCTGCATTTTTCAAATCTGGAGACTGATTATAAACAAAAAATTTAAAATGAAATGAATTAATGTTAAAATACTTTGTGATTGCAGCACCATTTGGAGGCGATAAATTTCAATGTGGCCTATGGAAATAAAAAGGTTCCCCACCACTGTTATATTATTTTAATAGTTTCATTATATAATTTTTATTTTTAATTTCAACATTAATTTTATATTATTTTTTGCACATTCGTTTTTCTAAGTTTTTAAATTCTACTTACTATAAATTTACCTTGAAAAAATAAATGGTGCCCGTTACACCATCGATAATTTGGAATGTGCTCTTCGGTACTAAAAGGTTAGCGACCACGGATCTAGTGCTTCCAAACCATTTGCAATGTTGAGACTAATAGAAATCTTACCTTCGTGACATGCTTTAACAATTTTCCTTACCTAAATGACATTTTCTATGATGGCAATCACTGAAATATTTATGAATTTATAAATAATTTTATTATTTCTGATTATAATAAAGGATCGGACAAGTTATAAACCAAAACGAATAGTTGTCCATTCATTAGTTATTATTTAATAATTGTTTTGCTGAATGCTGGACTATATTTGCATTGCAAATAAGGTAATATATAATGAAAACTGATGCTTCAAAAACACTCTAAGAGATAGTTCTTCTTTCTGCATTTACTTTCGTACCAAATTGCGACATGAGTTAGATTCAAACTACGGCTTGCACAGTATTAAAGACGAATGAAGGTTGCGATCTGATCAAAACAAATACATAAAATGAAATATAATGCCAAGTCTCAATCATTATTTCTCTACATTCTGGTTCATCTTTCTTCCTAAATATTATATTTATATAAATAAAAATTAACCGCGTGACAGATCTTATTAATTTTGATCTGTTTTAAATTTCTTATCGAAATAATAAATCAAATTGATTGATATTAATATTTAATTAAAAATCTAATATATTAATTAGAATAAAAATGTCGATGAGAAGAAAAAAGCAAAACATTTATGTATTATACAAAACATGATTTGTTTTGATTTTTGGTGCTGACGACAAAAATACAAATTAAATATCATATCATATAGTTCATCAAAAATTATTATTATTATTATTATTATAAACCAATTGCAGCTCGCCATTCGCCTACTGTACAATGTTCGCCCAGTCTCACTCATAAGATATCCATAATTTACACATCAGATAATTGTTCGTCATGATTTGTATCATCAATTTATTCATCTGTACAAGTTTGTTCTAATAATTGTCTTAATTTTCCGCCTGAGTAGCGGAATTAACGTGAAGGGAAACAGTGATGTAATTCGGTTCCTGTTTGATATGACGAAACTCACTGGACATGTTCAAATGACCATCACTAGTTTCTGGGATCTCGTCAGTGTCAACAATATTTGATGAATTTTTAATGGCAAGGTTTGTCGTAAGGGATTTCAGTTCGTTTATCGCGGTTTGATTCGTAGGCAAAAGTGAAACTGCAGTTAAAGATGTTAACTCATGACTTGGGAAGACCACAGGACCACTGCCTGGTAAATTTAGATTATTGAGTGAGGATGTGTGAGTCTGGGAATTGTTGCTGCTATTGACAGTTATCGGGTGGTTTTGACTGAAATAAATAAGAGAATCCGACTGCAATTGAGAAGAAGAATTTGTGTAAGCGAGAATTAAGTTATTCTGATTAGGAATTATTGTTGAATCAATTGTTTGTTGAATGGTTTCATCCAAATCGTCAATTCCAGTCCCGTCATTTATAAGTCCATTTGTATTATTATCGAGCATCCCATCTCTGCAATGCAATTTTCTATGATTCGCCAAGGATCCGTAATGCTTGTAGGTTTTCAAGCACTTTGAACAAATAAATGGCCTGTCTTCTTTGTGAACTGCTGCATGTCTGATAAGGTAACTTTTTTGAGTGAAAGAAAATCCACACTGGTTACATGTATACGGCCGTATTCCAGAATGACAACGCAAATGGGCTGTTAACCGGGAGTTTTGTGTGAATTTCTTGGGGCATTGGTTACATTCATAAATGAATGGTCGTCCTTTGTGATCATACATTACTTCAGAATCGCCATTTGTTTGATTGGTTTTCAAATCGGGAACAGGTTCATCGGATTTGAGTTTTTTCATGAATTGAGTTTTCCTGACGGCTGACTTCTTTCTAGTGCGCTTGTTTGTATTGGAATCGTCGGCAATTTCCTGGATTTCCGATTTAACAATGGCTTTCTGCATTGAGTTGTCGGATAATTGATTAATATGATCATTGGAGTGCACTTCTGGCTCAAATTTAATGTGTGGTGCTATTGTGTAAGCATTCGAAATCTGAATTAATTAATCAATTAATCGAATTTTTGATGTAGAAAATCATATATTTGCTCTATTATCTAAATAAAGATTTCCTCGTTAAAATGAGGTTCATTTGATAGTTTGAAATTGCGCGCTAAATTTTCAAATATTTTAAACAAATACATTTACCATTTAAATAAAACAATTTTTGACAAAAGTTTTTACGATTTAAACAACACAACCTATTTTAAATAAAGCAATTCGATTAAAAATTCAACTAAATTATAAATTAAATGCCAAATAAAACAAACCATGACGACGAATAAATAAAACGCCTTTAAACAAATTCCTCCAAAAAATATAACTTTTGTAACGAGTTATTGCCAGGGGGACTCAATAAGTAAATGAATTTCTTGATACAATGTGAGTTATAATAATCTGGCAAGTTAGAAATCAAGGACAATGCAAAGGTATTTTTATCTTTTCGTGAATTTGATTAATTTTCGAATTAAATGAAAATTTCACGGTAAGAAGAATTTTCAAATATTTCTTAGAAATACTGTCTAAATAGGGGGATAGTAACACTCATGGTGATTTAGAAAGCTGATAAGTTATTGTGCACCATACCATATTCTCAAGATAACCTATAATTTCATCAAAATCAAAGTATCAATTTTCCATTGCTACGACTTTCAATTAATTTTTTAAAAACTTTTCATTGCTGACTCAATATACAGTACTCCGCGTATAAGAATATAGGAATAGTCCACTTATAAGAATAGCATTTGTGCCCCAGATTTTTTTGCAAATTTTACGCAGTGGGACTTCCGCTTAAATGAATATCGGATATAAGAATACTCCGCATATAAGAATAGGAGTTGAGATTGATTTTCCATTTGTATTCTGTTATGTGCATATTTACAGCGTATTAAGACAATAAGCATCATTGTATGTGGGCATTTCGACGCTTGTTTATTGATTGCATGTTTGTACACGTTTTGAATTAAATAATTTTTGTGCTACTATATTAAAGGTACGTTACCGTGCATAAAAATATCTTTTCATTATTGTTGAAGTTATTACAGTATAGTGGAGTACGTTTGATTTTTGTTATATCGAATAAATAATCAAATTAATTTTACTAGCAGTATCATGGGTAATGCTTCGAAAAGAAATACGCTCACAATTGAGAAAAAGCTACAAGTTTTGGAGGCGTTAAAATCGAAAAAGCAACCTCCTATTGCCGAGGAGTTCAACGTGAGTCAGTCGACTATCTCCAAAAGAAAGAAAGCAGAAAAGGAGATTAGTCATGAAGCGCTAACCAATGGGAATCTGAACCGAAAAAGAAAACGTGAAAATTCAAACGAAGAAGTTGCCAATGCGCTGATGTAATGGTTTTATCAAATGCGACAACAAAATGTTGTGTTCAATAGCCTATTAATGATGGAGAACACGCAGCAGCTAGCTGTGACGCTTGGCTGTACGTCATTTGTTCCAACAAATGGCTGGCTAGAGCGTCTTAAAATTCGGCATAACATTACGTTTATGAAGATTGGCGGTGAAAGACCTGTTGCAGATCATACCGGTGCCGAAAATTTGATTGCAAATGTCTTGCCCATCTTGATTGAAAGTTATGATGCATCCGATATCTTTAATGCCGACGAAAGAAGCCTATTCTACAAAGCGGCGCCCTCTAGCACATTACCTGTCACTGGTACTCAACCAACTGGTGGAAAGTAACCGAAAGAACGAATGACTGTGCTTCTTCTCTGCAACGCTAATGGTACCGAAAAGAAGCATACGTAGTGGGGGAATTTGCAAATCCACGGTGCTTTCGAACTGCTCGACCGCCTTTGCCGTATTTCAGCAGCAGCAACGCTTGGATGACCAATCGAATTTGGGCTGATATTCTTAATTTTGATCGGGAGCTTGGCAATCGAAAAATCATTCTGTTTGTCGATAACACGGCTTGTCATAAAGTAGAAGGATAGCTCAATAACATCAAACTGGAGTTTATATCACCGAACACAACATCTCGTGTACAGCCGCTGGATCAAGGAATCAACTGCACCATGAAAGTCCACTACAGAACGCAAGTGATGCGGCAAATGCTTCAAGCAATCGAAAAATGATGCTCAATTATTGATTACGCAAAGTCAATTGATGTGCTAGTTGTCTTGCTCATGCTGAAGCAGACGGTGTTGCTGTTATAGCCAGCTACCACCCGAAACTGTTTCAGAAAGCTGGTTTTCCAACTGTTGGTACGGACGACATTGAAGATGATGTTCTACCGATTCCAGCAGTGACTGCTGAGCTAGGAGAAGCAGTCATGCAAGAAGATTTTTTGAAGCTTTTGTAGAATGCGATAACGAAGTTGCATGCCATGGCACGTCAACCGATGCTGAAATTTGCGAGCAAGTACAGCATAAGCACCAAAATGGGGATGATGACAACGACACAGAAGAGCTTGAGCAAATGCAGTTGTCGGAGGTCCGCAGAGTAACACACAAAGAAGCATTACATGCCCTGGCAACTGTTCGTCATTACTTGGAGCAAAATCTTACAGAATACAACGAGTACTATGCAGTTGCAGATAAGATCGAGAAAAACGCATCCAACGGAAAATTACAGACTTTTTTAAATAATAAGAGCATGATTATGTGTGCCTTGATTGTTTTACGTTGTTAAATTGACAATAAAGAAATTCTGTGACTTTTTAAGCAATATTAGTCTCACTCCGCGTATAAGAATACCTATTTTCCGGCACGGCGTATTCTTATAAGCGGAGTCGACTGTAATAAGGTGTTTCTAAATTTAAAAGTAATTTTTGTAATTATGCAAATGGGTCTGAATTTACCTTATGCTGTGTATTTTTATGTTTTATAAGGACATTAAATCAGATCCCTGATAAGTACTTTTGTTCTCTACGATTCCAAGGAAAAGGGAAATAAATCTATAATCGTGAAAATAATTACATCTTCGAATGGAATTAATCGATGATTTTCAAAAACAATTTTATGGCCTTAGGAACATTGAAAGATTTTCATGAAATTAATCTTTAATATAATATACCGCTTATTTGCATTACGTTTTCGAAAACATGATTAATAAAACATATTTGTGTAGAACATAAATATAAGTTTGTAGAATATTTCAATATTTATTTCCTTCATCGATAATATTTTTTATATTCAAAAATAATTAATTTTAAGATTTGAGAAAAAAATCGAGAAAAGCCAAACCTGAAGATCATTAGTTAACTGAGTTATCGAGGCTAATGGTAAAGTTATTTGTTGATTGGAACCAGTATTAAGTGCCAGTTGAATGGGGAAAGCTGTATTGCCAGATTGAGATGTCAATGAGGACAGATTTATGTACGACAATCCAAGAGGTAAATTTCCAGTAGAGTTAATAGCCATATTAGCAGGAATAGTAAAATTATTGGATAATTGTATTTGGGGCATAGCATGCAAATGATTATTGTTATTCTGAGATCGGTTTTCTTGATTGTTTCCATCTAATTGCGCCTGTGAAAAAAGTTGAATATTAATAAATTTAATACATGAATTAGAGAATTAGAATCACTATGTAATTTTTCATTAAAATTGTTTGATATTTAAAAATAAATCATTTCGACATGAAAGTATATATTTTGACCCCCTTGTTTCTTATATTGAAACAACAATTGTTCAATCTCTCAATTAATAAAGATTTCAATGGTAATTCAAATATACTCTTTATAACTAATAATTTGAACTACTGACAAGTGATCCGAAGGAAAATCACGCCAAACTAATGACGAATCTGAACTACCACAAACTATAAATTTATAAACCTTTTTCTTTTCTTTAAAGTATTAAGCAATTTAATAAAATTGTTAATATTCACTTACACTCTTTCTGTTAAATTTCGTTTAGACTGTAATGATAACTTTGATTGACTATCCTTTTGCTATAAGTTCAACTATAAGCCAAAAAATTTCACATTTATACGCATACAATGAATCCACATAATTTGCAACCGCTTGACAAATCCTTGCTATATATTTCAAGCTAAAGAATTTCGTTTTCATAGAGAAATGATTAATGTGGTTTACACAAATTTTAATTAATTAGTTTGTATTTTTCAAAGAAAATTTCCCGGAAACCCCGTCGATCTAATATATTCGTGCTTATTGTTTCATTTTTTATTCGCTGATAACTATCCCCCAGAGAAATATATTATTTTTTGAAAAACTTAATTGATTTGAACTCAACTTGTTGTGCAATTAAATCATTAATGCGATATTTATAATCCCAGCAAAATTAATAACCTATGTAAAAATCAAGTTTAATGATATCTTCTGAGTCTCGTTGCTTTAACCCTATTTATGATAATATGCTTCAATTTCGAATTACTTATATTTCATTTAGAAATTAACTAAATTGTATTTAGCTATAATATCATTTTCGGCGGACACTTCCTTTCAATTTATTCATCTTTAAATTTATCTTAACTTTATAAAATCTCCTAAAAATGTTTAGTAAAAATGTTTAATAAAAGAAAACAAATTATTTATAATAATTATTATTCGCACTGATATTAAACCAATGCATCACAAATCAGTTTCATTACATTCCTTGCAAACTATAGATCAATATTTCTATTTTTTGAAAATTTGTATTAAATATATTATTTGCAGCAAAAGGCTTAAATTATCATTTAATTGTTTTAAAATATAAAGAAAAGATAATGGAAATTGATAATAATATCAAAAGATCAATTGTGAAAAAGTTAAGGGATTTTTCTAATACCACAAATAACCTCATTTTACAATAATGTATAAATTCAATCAAAATTACATATAAAATAATGCAAATTTTTCTATTATATAACATCAAATAATACGAATAATTTATTTTAAGAACTTTTTTCAATTTTCACCTCTGATTACTTTTCAATTAACATTATATTTTAAACAATTAAATTATAATTTAAGCTTTTTGCTGCGAATAATATATTTAATACAAATGAAAAAATGTTCTACTATAAGATAAAAAATATAATTAATGTTGCTACCAAGAATTCATCACTTTATAATTGACATTGTATTTATCAATAATTATCTAAATTCAAAAATTTTTCATATTAATATTTGTAATTAAGTATATATTTATCTAAATATTATTTCTGAATATAAGATTAATCATTATTATATATACATTTATTCAATATAATAAAACATAAATCGGGAATTGGGATATAGATGAATGGAGGAGTACCGAGAATAAGAAGAACAATGACTACGGTGGAAAAATACATGTAGCAAATAAACTGTTGGAACAGTGGAAAAGGTTTCGGAAATTAGATAAATATTGGATTCGACAAAAATTCAAGAAACTATTTTAAAGCTTTTGCTCGTATTCGTTTTATTTAATAAAGTGATAGTTCATTAATTAGGTGATTGTTTCTTTGTCTTGAATACAATTTATTAATTACACTTGATAATAATAATAAATGTTCGAGTTCAAATGATCTATGATTACGAGTAAGTTGTAAACTTTCCCTGAATTTAATTAAGCAAATTAAATTTCTTTCAATTGAGCTTAAAATTTTGGATTTCTAGTAAACATTTCGTTACAGATAAAAACTTCAAAACACAAATTTGCAAAATAAGTAAAGCTTCTTTCTGCTCATTTTTCAACTGGAAATCTTAACTTAGGTTAGAGATGGATTTAATTTCAGGTTTTAAATGTAAATTCCACACAAGCGTCGATTTGATTGCAAATTTTCTCATAAATTTTCACTGTGAAATAGATTAGTCTTGAAACAAACCAGCTGTTGCCGGAAATCAAACACGCGCCACATTCAGAAGTGAATTTTATTAAAAAATTATCAATTACAATTAAAATATTTCATTATAATATGAATTGTATTAAAATCCACAGAATTTAATAATGAAATGATGATTATAAATGGATGATAAAATTAGTCATTTAGCCATCAAATTTTGTCAACACAATCCCTGATTTCCCAACAAAAAAATTCAACGGATTACTGACAAAATGTTATGCCTGAAATATCTGACAGAGTCACAAGATATTTAAAAAGTAGAGGAAAATTTATGGTTTATTAAAACCGATAGGAAGAGAAATTATGAAAAAGTGAAGTAGAAAATTTCCTAATATGGACACTAATATTATCGAAATGAAGTGGCCACGAACTATAATAATAAGATTATCACGATTAAAAGAAAAAACCGGCGTCAATATTACACAAATACAAATAAAAAGTTAATTATTTCGTGATAATTGTAAATAAATCTGTAACTGATATTATCAATACAAATACAGCCAGTCATTGATATAAGGGGAATTTTACCATCAACCATTACTTTGTTGAGCTGGCATGTCCAGACAGATTACTATAAACACGGTATCTATATAGAAACTGATTCTTAATAATAATAATTATTATTATATTTAGTGGAAATGTAACAAATTTGAAGTACTTTTCAAATTCGAAACATCGTGAAACTAATAAAAATTGCAGTCACTAACCAATTCTTCAATATTATTCAAGCAAACATGTAAGTACTCAAAAACAATTGGTTATGTATTATATAATTACGGCCTTTATCAGTGCTTCTTAACAAGAAATATAAAAACTCTTGAAACGAACGGCATAGCTAAAATAAAAATTATGAAAAGATAAATCCATAAAAATATTATATAAAATAATTAATTGCCGCCGTTATCAGTTAATGAAAATAGAAAATTGTAAACATGACGGAAAAGTTAAAATGATATTAAAAATAAATTTATGTAAATTTTATTTTTAAAATTTTTCAACTTTTAAGTTAAATTTTACATGTCAAAAATTTCCTTATAAACTATATTGTGAGTGAAATTCCTTCTATTTTTAGCAACTTTCCTTGTCACGATTCCTTGATCTAGACAAAGCTACGTAGAGTTATCCATGTAAGAAAACCGGGTCGTTTAAAAAGATTATATATTATATTATTAATCGATTTTATCTGACAAACGTACAAACAAACAAATTAATGACGGCTATTATATTATTAATTCTGAATTCAGCTACACTTTTAAGTATGTATTATAACTACTTACATTAATATCGAGTAATACGGTGTTCAGTTCTCTTTGCATACCATTCTAGTGACACAGCGCGATACATGTGGGTTATTAGAGGCTATATCATTTAACTTTTCACTCATAATTCAAAATGTAGTACAGTAGAAATAAAATAATAATAATTTTTAAAATTTTGTTTTCAGACAATTACTAATTATTTAATATTGACAATAAAAATGTTAAACATTCATTTAAAAAAACTGTATAATTTAAAACTTAAAACATGTTTTTTTATTAAAAACTAAAAATAATTTATATATCAACAATATAATTTTAAAAAAGTTCGATTTTTGTCAGAGAGCTCTTTCAAGATTAAAATGGTTGAGAAACACTGTTCTTGACAATCAAATATTTTATTACAATTACATAATAAATATTAAAGTAACTAAGATAAGATACTAAATGTTAGATGAAAATCCATGATAGAATCGTCGATATTAAATAAAACGAGAATGAGTTTGATTAGAAATATTCAAAAGTAAAAGATTACAACGAGGAAAAAAATAAACATAATCTGATTTAAATTTTATGTAAAAATTTAACATCAATATACGACTTATTTCAAATTCGAAACATCGTCAAACTAATTATTCATTAACTTTCAGGATTAATTAGTTTTACATCATTAAAAATAAATCGATCAAAATTATACATAATAAATAAATATTATTAAAAATCAATCGGAAATGATTTGAAATATGGAAGTCGATAAAATATTATACATTCTTATCAAAAACATTCGCATCAAACATAAATTAAATCATTGTATTAATTCTTAAGCACCTACCAGCACATAAATATCGTTTATTTCATCAGCTCACAAAACATTTGAAATTAATACGAAACTCGAATTTAATGGGGAAAAAATACTGCAAGAGAATTTTAATTTCTGAGAAATATAGTTAAATTCAAGTTTGATTGATGAATCCCTCATGCTCTAATGATGACGCCGAATTAAACATTGAGAAACAATTGACATTTGTTGCTTGAACATGACCTCAACCTAATCCAGCAACAATTACGCGTTTAAACTAAAATGGCAAAATGACCAGACACTCCAATAATATGTCAATGTATATTTAAGTCGAACCAAATTCAACAATGACAATTTAATCGGTATCTAATTTTGGAATAATAATAATAATAATAATAATAATAATAATAATAATAATAATAATAATAATAATAATAATAATAATAATAATAATAATAATAACAATAGTAATAATAATAAGACGATAAACAATGTTGAATATTTTACACTTTTAAATTGCATAAATAATTATCACATTTTGCTAAATGACAATTGTAATTGTTTGTTTTTGATAATTTTTTACAATTCACCAAAAGCTTGATTCTAGGTCAACATTCTTTCAATAATCATGATTTATTTATTCGGCAAATTTATTGAGTTAAAATCGATAATAGATACATAATTGTGCTACATTGTATATACATTATTAACAAAACAGAAAAGATGACTGTCAAATTTTTACAGCGCTATTAGACATAAAAAATACAGGTGAAAAACTAAAATTTTATTTAAAAATTGTGACAATGAGAAGTTTGAAAAATTATATGGTATGTATTTGCTTTTATTAGATATATCTAACACTTACAATCCGGGTGACGTACATACAAATTTTGACGCAACTGCTACTCATTAGGAATGTACTTTTCGGAAATATAATATAAACTTTTATCCGAGTGTTCAAGTGTTCTTCTAATTTCATTGTTTCACAGCTTGTTGATAAACACGTATGACAATCGTAGAACGTTATTCAGTTAATACGTTAATAACACCGAAACCTTTATTTGAAAAATTGAATAGTATGACGACTGTCTTATTATTTCATGAACATACATTATCTCTTTTGGGATATTTAGATTGAAATTATTGAAGAATGTGAACAACAAAGCATTTATTATTAGTCAAAAAGAGCTGTTTGAGTATTTATTAAGTAGAGACATAGAAAAATTCTATTGAATTATTTCATGTAAGGGTGAAAGCGTAATTGAAAACCCATTCAATTTAATCATGAAAAATGAAAGTGATTTTTGACATTTAAAACGCGCTTAAGCAAATATGGCGAGAACTTTTACTTGATTCAGTAATTGTAGCCAACATGTTTAATAGATTTAAACCTAAAGAGAACTTAAAACTTAAAGGGAAACACATATTTCAGCTTGGTGGCTGACTAACGTATACAAACTAGTATACATTATCAATGGCGGATTCTGAGATGTGACATTCCAAAAGATGTGAAACTGTCAATCATTCGGAATCCCTGAATGCAATTCATATTATATAACCTATATAAAAAAGTAATTTTCTAAGTATTAAGTGCCGAACTGCTGAGTCGAAGTAAATAATAATGTAAGTTACCTAAAAATATTTGGATTAAACAACGATCTAATTGACATTTAATTTATACGGTCTTTTATGATGATGCCAATTTTATTAACTAATAATTTTTTCAATCATCATTCTGAAATAATCCGAAATATTATTAATTAATGTTCATGGTCATCTTCACTATCTCTAATAATACATTACCAATATCATCCATAGGTCAACGGATCCAAATCATTATCCGAACACTGTGAATAGCATGTTTTGTCAGAAGAAATAAAAAATATGAATTCTTTTTAAAAATGTAGCATAAACACTGAGAATTACATAAGAGAAAAAGAATATTTTCCATAAATTGAAATGTTGTAATCGACAGTAATTTTTTTTCTTTTGACTATTTTTACTTTTTTTTTACAGTATATGTATGATATTATAAGAAAACAGATAACGAATACTTTTTGGATAAATAATGGTGTAAATATTCTCCATATACTTTTTATTGCATCCAGAACATACGGTGTTGACACTATTATTACACACCAAAATTCCTTTATTTTCGCCCAATTAGTTTTTAATGTATCTTGTTGAGGAACCTCTATTAGTTGAAACATTGAACTAAGGTATCATTATTCGGGTTTAAATTGTATTAATAAAAATGCGAAATATTGGCTATAATGTTGTAGAAAGAGTATTAATCACAATAAAATTCTCCGAATCTGTGAGAATAAAAATAAGTTACAACACATTTTATGTCATGAAAGTGACAGGCTGTGGTACTAAACCCATTTTTAGTAATAATAACTAATAAATTTAGAAATTGATTTAAAATTTGCACATTAATAATCAATGAAAGAAAAAAAGAATTCTAATACAATTAATTTACTCAGTGAAAATTTAAACAAAATACGAACTAGAATAGAAATAACAAATCAAGGAAAGTAATATTTGCGCTTAAACTGGAAAATACATCTAAACAACACAGCTCTAGCTAGTTTAGACACATGCAGCATGTAATTCATAGCAAAATTAAATAATATTTCTATGGATAAAGTTTAAATTTTCAATTGAATTCAGAAAATTCATTAAAGAATGACAATTTTGTGTTCTAGTATAACCAATGAAAATGGTTAATATATAGATGTCTCTCTTTAATTTATCCATCAGCAAATTATTAAAACATTCCATGAGATTTCCTGGTTATTGAAAAGGACTCTTTTCTTTCATTTTGTTAAATATATAGTTCGTAGCAAAAGGCTATCATTTATATATATTTGATCAAATTCACTTGAAAAAAGCAGGGCCGAAAATTCGTGAATATTAAAAACATCGATATATTACTGATTTATAGTCTTCAAGCTCTTTTAAATAAATAAAATGGAAAAAAAATCATTGGTGAAATTAGAAAAAAAGTTCTTATAATAATAATAAACCCGGCAGAAAGACACAATTGATATTAATGAATATTAACATGAATTTTCTTCGATTTTGTCTCAGATAAGATGAAAATTTAGAGACGAAAGTGTTTTACTTTATGAAGGTATTGTTGAAGAAAATGCAGAACTAGAAATAAATAAATAAGAATCACGATAAAATAGAAATGAAGAATGAGATTGTGTTAACCAACAAACTAATAAGGAAAACAGTATTAGTGTAGTAACAAAATTAAACTTCAAACGTTATTTGTAACAAGTATGGTAGGATATTGAAATAGTTTAGTTGAGTTGAAAAAAGTATTCATGGAAATGAATTGGTAAAGAAAAAATTAGACAAACGAGCATATAAAAATTGATCATTATCGTCAGTCACAATAAATATTTTGTGTACCTAGAATCAGAGTCTCGGACACAGAATATTGAATCATATTGAGTGATTGGAATAAAAATAATTGCAGTTCACACAGGGAACTAATTGATTCGTATTTTGATAAAATAGCATGTTTCAAAATTTAAAATCCGGTAATTTTCTTTAATATTATTTAAATAATTTCAATCTTATTGTGGAGTTTTAATGAAAACTATCACTATTGCGCCACATACTACCCAAGAGATTTGTATTTAAGAGCTGAAGAAAACAGTTAATCAAATGCCATGAACATCGATCATTGCCGATAACTGAGACTGAAAACTCTTCGGGGTTATATAAACCATTCCAGTTTTTGCTACGGATAAAAATAAGAGATGATTAATTTATGAATTAATTCTGGCAGAAATTACGCATATACAGTTATCAAAATTAAAAGTGAACTATAATCCAAATATAGGAACATTGCCAACATTTTTCCTCTCTTGACTTTCCAGAGCTTTTTCCATTTCAATTCTACAGCGTACAAACTTTCATGAAATCACTACTATCATAAATCCAGCAAAAATTTCAGCGCGTAAACGCATTTCATCGTGTGATAATGATCTATATCAACGTAACTTAAGGTCATATAAAATGTAGATTTATTTAAATACGACTACCGATCGATACACATTATTGATTGAAAAACAATAAAGATTAAGTAAAAGGATTTTTATCATTTCCAAAATTTCAAGGACTAATTACGTTTAAATAGTAAAAAGTAATCAAAAATTATTATTTTATAATATTTCTTTTCAATAAATTCAAATTGGCAAATTCAACCAATTCAAGGTTTTACAAATAATTTTATAAAAAAATTATTTATTAATCACACATTGAGTTCAAACTTTCCCGATAAAGTTTAATTTATAAATTTTTTATTTAACTTTGTTCATTTTCAAAATAATTTAATAAACAAATCTTTTCATGATTAAAATGATTTTAGCAGTAGAGTTTCAAACTTTATTGTTGTAAATCACTCGTGAAAATATTTAACAAATTCGAAGGAAATCTGACTTTTCGAAAGTTTTGAAATTTTAATCGAACGATCTGAACCTTACGTTTGTTGTTTTATTTCACAATTTGGCATTTCAACAATAAAATTGACCAAAACTGCCACCTTAATAGATTGAAACCATATGAGTTTTACGAGTTGCATATTTTTAAAATACCATTGACTTTCAATTTTATCATTTTTATTATTTTTATTTTATTCCAGGTTCTTTAACAATTTTGCGTCATACCCGATTCTCAAACTTTTGAAGCTTTAGACTCAAGCTCCTACTAGCCCTTGAATAGATAGACCACTGGCAGAGCATGTCAAATCCTTGTATTAATACCATTCGTAACAAGACAGAAAATTAATTATATTAACCCTTATCCGACGCTATCTTTGTCTATTGTATATATTGTTGTCACCCCAGAGGTACTTTACAACCGTTAAGGGTTAATGATAATATTGATAATAATTATAGTTCATAAATACAATATTTTAATCAATTTACCAATTATTAATAAAAATAAAATAAATTGAAATATCCTGCTGTAAAATATAATTACGTTAGGAGTTTTTTAATTCGATTTTTCACTGGAATAATATTTCTATCGAAGTCTAAAAACGATACAATTGAATTCATGGAAATTTCTACAGAGAAATGAAATCAGCAATTCAACTCTCTTGCTGCTTGATATGAAGAAAATAGATAAAATAACAAAATAGATTTCCTTCACAAAAAATTATTTAACCCAATAGAAGTGATAATGAATGTGAAAGTCTATTTGAAATTTACAAAATAATCAAAATGTATTGGAATTTAATAATTATCTACAAATTTAAAATAAAATATTGAAAAAAAATTTGATACAAAGCTATTCCTCATTTGATTGTGTATTAAAGCATAAATAATGAAATAATTTACAAAATAATAACAACGATTATTATAAAATATTGTCATTATAGTCACCTTTATAGATTGAGGGGATAATAGCATAGGAGCTATGCAAGGCACTAGAACTGGATTTGATCCGGGATTAGCACAAATAGCAAATTGGTTTGTCATTTGTAAGCCCTGCAACCCTGATGTATCTGATGTTACCAAATTAGTTCCTGTAGAAATAACCCCATTGTTTATAATTAAATCTTGGTATCCACCGTTATTTTGAGTCATTTTCTAATCAGAACTGTAAAATATTAAGATTAATATATACACAATAATGTTATTTTGGGATTTTATAGATCTTAAAAATGAATTTAAACTAATAAATTTGTGCAAAGGATTATAATTAATTTTATAGTTTTTTTTTATAATTAATAAAATAATATTATTAAAATATGCAATTTTAACATGATGATTCGAAAAACACATTGAAAATAAATCAACAAAACATACCTCAATGCACAACTGTAAGCATATAAAACTTGAAAAATAATGATTTTGTGTTTCATTAAAAACATACCTGTTGTTAATAGAGAGCAGAAAGTAAAATAAAGACATAGTCCAAGTATGTTTCGTGTGCAATAATACACATAGAGGTTGTAGCAAATATGTTGCCTATGTGTTTCATGATCGTGTGTATTGACGTTTGTGTGCCCGGAAAACGTGTATATGCACACAGATTGTATATGGCATACGAGATAGCGAATGTAACAAACCAAATTTGCTCTCACATAAAGACACGAGAGTAATTTGATGACTAACATTGGAGTGTTTAAACATACAATCAATAGAACATTTCACACAGAGAAACATAGACAGACAGAGATAGAGAGAGAGAGAGATAGAGCAATCGGGTTGTCAGTTAGTTACATTCAGCATATCTACACTGCCATATGATAAATACCAGCTCATAAGACGCACACAAAAAAACAAATAATGAATAACGACGACAAACATATTTTATTCTGTTTTAATTTTAAATTAAAATTTAGTTGAATTTGAATTCCAGTATATAGCAACACCAGGAAATGCACGTTAGTGGTGGAGGGGGTGAATTATGGGAGATGGTTTGAGTATAGTAACTATGAGTAATGAATTATTAATATCAGTAGGACCATTGCTAGGATGGATGGCTATGTACATGAGGATTTGGTTGATCCCATCATAATTGCTATGAATTATTGATAATGATGATGAGCTTGAAAGTTGCTAATTAATCCCATAACTACTAGGAATTGGTAGGAAATCACTTTCATAGACTTATTGCAATAAATGTATATTAAGGTGTCCACAGCCCTCGCACCGCCTACCCTCCACTCCACAACAGGACAATGTAATTATATTGGGCCAGCATTTAGGATGTCTGGCAGGTATTTAATTGAGTTGTGGTTTCAATTGACCGAATCGGTGATCAATTCAATCGATTCTGTCAGTTGTGTGTGGTGTGATGGAGGGGAGTGGGTATCCTAATCTATCAATATCACGTGATTGTGTGAAATACCTCATCACATCTACCCAATAGCTTGCGTAGGCAGTAGAGATCCTCGCCTCTGAGTTTATCATCTCAATAATGGTACAAATACAATCGGATGGGAACTTAATCCAATTCGTGATAAATATAAGATAAAATATTGATCGATAGTCAATAAAAAGAAATGAGGATAAATAAATTAAATACATAATTTTGTATGTAACATTCTATGACTGTAAGGTCAATTTATGAATACTTATTAATTATTAGTTATTGATTTGTTATATAAAAGTTGTGAATATTTATCTAATTATCTAAAGCTGAAATTAAAACATGAAAAAGATCAATACAGGCGATACTCTATTTTTTGTTTTTAAAAATTCATTTTTTCTAACCGTGGTTCCATAATTTATATGGAATATGCACCAATGGAGATGTCTCAAATTTGTATGGAAATTACAAATTTTTGTTTAAATGTACTATATATAATAATAATTCGCAAAATAAAGATATCTGAATAGGAGCTTTTGTTTGAGATAAATAATTATTATCAAGGAGTTTGAATATTTATACCGACAATGGCTAATGTAATAAATAACATCGGTCCTTTGGTAAATGAAAAAGCTTATAAATTATCTTTTATTATTAATTTCATTAATATAAAATTAAAATAGCGATATAGAGGGCTTAACAAATTTATATCCAGCGTTCTCAAATGGGAACAATTAGAAATAATTGTATATCTTACAGAATATTTTCAAATGGGCTTGAAAAATACGCGAAAGCGTTAAATTTTTAACTTTTTATTTCAATTTAATATTTATTTCAAAAATGTCAGTTTATTGGAGGAGATTAACGCTTTGTTTATAAAATTTTTGTGATCTGCTACAAGTTAGTATCTAAAGGACTAAAATAATTTGGCACTAAATGAGTTAAAATATTTCCATTATACTACAATAAAATTAAAGTAAAAACTAGATTTTGAAAGAAAAATTATTTTACACTAAAAATTGTAAATTTTGAATAGTATATTTGTAAATTATAAGAAAGCGCTATTTAAAGAGCGCCGTATCATCGCACGTGCAACAAAGAAAATCGCACTGGGACCACTGTGATTGAGGGCACTTAAATATTAAATACACTACAAAAACTTCTCCAATAACAAAAAATACCACTAAACGAAAGAAAAAATAAAAATACTGTCGATTGGAAATTGAGCATATGATTAATGAATTTGTCACAAAGGTAGAAAATTGCTTTATAAAATCTATAAATCTATAGTATTTTTTTAAATTAAAAATGAATTCAATAAAGTTTTTTAATATTTTTTTTAGTTTTCTGCTCAGGGACCCCAAAAGTTACAACACAGCTCTGCATTCAATCGTTTTACGATATATTTCTACAGTTTTCTGACATCATCAGGTAGGATAGAAAACCTTTAGAACATTATAGATTGTATAAAAAACAATTTTTAGTAATTTTTCTATAAAAAATATTTAAAAAATTTAACCAATTATTTTTCAATTTATACTAAATATTTTAAAAAATTTTTTAAATTATTTAAATCTAAACAATGGGGTGGATAATGAAAATATTAGTGGTTATTAGCTGAGTGTATGTGGAAAGACAATATTACTAAAAGAGATTTCGAAAAACTGTTAGAACTTATAAAAAATGATTGGAATAATTTTTTTATATTCAAAGCTGACCTAAATTTTTGCACTTGATCACAAATGTCTACTTTTCTAATCATAATTTCACTTTATTTCATAATCTACATCCATCTTTTGTTAAAAATAATCTTCAACTTATGAAGGTTTGTGGGATTCTTCTCCATAATGACAGCATTATTTCTTTTTGACATGCAAAACGTTTTGCACAGTGTAAGGAAGTTTTCTCTGGCCAAAAGATTAAAAAAGAATTGAGCCATTCTTCATCCGCCAACCCATATTGGCTTTGTAATGTCAATTTGAAGGATTATGTAATGGTAAGTGCATGTCAAGGTCAAAGTAGACAATGATTAAACAAGACTTTTATTTCATTTAAATGATCATGTCAGGTTTATTTTTAAGTGGTGATATTTGTATTGATGAAGAGTTAAATCATAATTTTGTCAAGTAACACAAGGATATTTTTATTTTGATGAAGTGATGCACAGGCATTCCAGAAAATGGATACTAATTTGGAAGTCATTTTTCAAAAATATTTCAAATTCACTCAAAAATGAACACTTCTCAATCATCTTCCATTTTTTTAAATGTCTTATCTAATAACAGAAAAATAAAACTGAAATCTTTTGTAGATTATGAAGACAGTGGAAAAATGGATAAAGGTATTTGGAGAAAATATTGTTTCCGTAGTAATATAATTCTCTTTGTTTTAGTTATAAAATTTCACATGCCACAAATTAGTCGTCCATAATTCAACTTCTTGAAAACCCTTGTAAATTCTTTAGTTGTAAATAATATATAATCTTAATCATATCGCTAATAACATAGCAATGTGTTCAGTAGCTGTATACCGTAACGAATGCTTTGGCAGTTATTTTGCTTGAAATAATTATAATTCAGAGAAACCCTGGACACGCGTATACTTAAATCGTCAACTAACACCAATAAGTACTAATGGTGTTGATGTGGCAATGATTTTATGATACTGTGACTTTACTTGAGTATGGAATGGTAGCCTATTCTTCGGAAAATCGTGAGCTCATTGAACTAACTGCCTTGTAATAAGTAAATGCAAATACCTCTTAAATTTTTTTATCCTTTTTTTACTGTGATTTTTTTCGTTTTTATTTAATAATTTCAATAATAAAACGATGCAAATATTTGAATGAATCTTGTTGTTTGCGCCAGTAATCCATCTACTTGAAGGTTAAATATATAAACGACTTAATTATTTGTGGCTGAAAATTTTCGTAAGTTACTTTCATATATAAGATGTTTAATTTCACGTCCACTTTTTGATCACTCACCATTGCGCCATTACTTTATTGAAATTAAGTTTTTTATTTAAGAAAACAAATTTACCATTTAACTTTTATTAATGAAAAAAATCCAATTAATAAAGAATTTGTCATTACATCGTTAAAACCTGACCTCACCATAAACCTTTAGTGACTACAAGCTGCATATATGCTAATTTTTATTTTGATTTTATCTGACTTTATATGAAACAAATTGAGCATAGATTCGCGTGAATCTATTTTACCGAAAACAAAAAGCAAAAATTAGTGTTTTAAAAAAGTCAAAATATTTTGTAAATATAGTGCTAACTATTCGGAACATTTATATTACAATTTTATAAATTTTTCATAAATCTTTTTCTATTTCTCTATAAACTATTCCAATTTCTCACTTTCATAATTTCGAGTTAATTTGGAAAATAATTCAATCAGAAAGATTTGAAAATAAACAAATAATTTTCCTTCGCCGTCAATAATTAATGAAAAATTTATCTATTATCTGTGGATTATTTCAATGGATCATTGATATCTTATTTGGCACTATTCAGTAGGTCCATCATTTAGTTGATTAGGATAATATATAAATAAATAAATAAATAAATAAATAAATAAATAAATAAATATATATATATATGATTTTCTCCAATTGGAAAATTGTTTGACCTTAATTCGCGTTAGATTTGCAAATTAATTACAACACACTTCCGATTATTCCGGATAGTTGGGGAAATTTTATTGGTTAGAACTATTTTCAGTTCCATGTGTTTTTGTCTTTGCATAATTTCCTCAATATTTCTTAATCTTGCTAAACTTTCCTTTTATACCTATTTTTCCCTTTATTCCTTATTATTTTCACTTTCAATAACTCTTGCATTTATCACAATCAATATTTTCGGTGAGTTTTTATGTATTTTCAGACAATAAGGGAGGGGTATATTAATTATTTGAATAAATTATCATGACTAAATCACGTATACCATTTAGAATCATTAATTAAACATCGAAATAAGTAATTATATAATTTATTGTCTAAAATTCAAGTTATTTAAGTATTCTAAAATTTGAGAAGCATAAAATTTATTAGAAAATTTATTAAAAAATGTTGGAACATTTTTTTAAAAAAGTATTGAAAATCTTCTGGATGAAATATTAAAAACTATAAAATTATAAGGAGTATGAAATTTTAATCGGATGCTGAATGTGTATGAAAGTGTTATTTGAAAATTTTTTACAAAATGTCTCAAGGAAATTTGTTTAGATAATAATAATAAGAGACTATATAAAAGTGAGCTGTGTAACTCAGACTCGACTCCCTCATCCAACTTTTGATATCTATAAACAATATATGTTTAATTTACAATGATGATTTTGTAAAATTCAAAATGGATGGGGTTTGAGTTTGATAAATAAAAAATAAAACTATTAAAAAATATTTAGAAAAATCTGCAATATTAAAAATGTTTTTGTTCAATTTCAAAACGGTGTGGGGGCTTGAACCTGAGTTAGACAGCTATTATATTATATTACTTTTATTTTTATTACTGAAGATTTATTTAGAAATTTACAAGTTTCCATTAAATAAATTTTTCAAGCTTATATTTTTATTTAGTAAAACGGAGTCAGATGAATTAAATAAGGTTACCACTAATTTTTATCAAAAGTGAAATTTTTATTTTGTGAATAAATCCATAATTTTCATATTACATAATTTTCAAATGTCAAAAATTATTTTAAAATTCTTCAGAAAAAAGAATATGGTTTATTATCTTTAATTCCTATTTATTAAAAATATACCTGTATTTTACACATCAGTGATAGAAATTTTCCAAAATTCCAATGAGATACCTTTCAAGTGAAATGGATTTCTATTTCAAAATAGAGTTTTAGTTAATTGGGATATTTAGTTTTTGCTTTTTTAATGACAGAAGAGTAAAATGTTATTACATAATGCAAGACTCATTAAAATAAAAAATTTCAATAATTGCTGAGAAATGATATAACTGTTACATAACTCAGTAAAATGCCTACTGTTCGTTTAGTATGATAAGTTTAAACTTTTAAACATTTCACCTGGGCTGCCTCTTTATACTCAATATAATCAATAATCATTCTATTAAAGTGTCATATATTGCCCCTCAGTAGAACCTACCATCTGCTGTATGGAAAAGACCGAAATAGGTATGACATTTCGATTAAAGTAATAGTTTGACGGTTAATTTTATCATATTTGATGTGAAAAATTTGGGTTTTTAGGTCAGTTTCAAGATGGTTAATAATTCGCAAATTTTCTTATTTTGTACTTTAAATTTATTCATTGATTTTAGCATTAGTAATCCTATTATTTGAATGTATCTTTTCTTACGCCTTGTTTTTCTCCATAGAATCTGACTCAAGAATCTGTTTATTCACGTTGAAATATATGGTATTTTTAAAAGCCTTTTTGATGTATAAATCTTTTACTCATGAAAATGTGTTATTTCCTTGCGTAAATTTTCCTGTATGTAAATCGACGTTTCTGTTTTTATATTTTGTTGAATACTTTTCTAATTATTATACTACTTTTTTCAAAACTTTTCACATCGATTTAAATAGTATTATAATTATTTGATATTCGTTATCATTTATTGCTCTATATATAAAGGAAAAATCTTCACACTTTTATTTACAAATTAATGTAATATTGTTATTTTTAAAATTTATTTCGTTATCATTTGGCTGATCTTTAAATGTAAAAGTTTAAAGTAAATCAAGAACAAAATGTAACTCTAATATCAATCACATGGAATCAAATAACTTTTCAGTTTAAAGTCAGGGTTTCTCCAGAATCTTTAACATTCGAAACTTTTGGTTAGCCGAATAAGTGCCCAGTTATGCCATATAGAAAATCCGAGTCTAACTTAGAACACAAAAGTAAGTTATCAAACTACCGAAACTTTAATTATTGATGACCGACAACATTAATAAAAGACTATTTCTTTATATTTGAGTTTAAAATATGAAAAAAAAACTTTGAAGTAACCAGAAAAAGTTAGCCAATTTAGATTTTGAGAAATAAATTTCTATTGAATTATACAAAAACCATAAATTACAATTACTCATTTGGCTTATATTTCGCACAGAATGTTATATATTCGTGATTAACCATGATTAATGGTTTAATTAGAGTCATCATTTATAGCTTGGGTAATCTCAATATAATATTACGCCATTGATTTCAATTGCGTACCTTGAGATTGTGTGCAACGGGTTCCAATTGATGATAACTGGGTATTTCTAATAATTATAGATCTTACTGTGAAATGTCAGACCTATTGTCTCTCTTCGTGCATGTAAAAGCTGCGCATGTATACTTAATGTCTTTAACAGGATTTTCCAACTTCTTTTAGATCGAAATATATATATTTTTATTTTTGTTTATATGAAATCAAAATTTTCTTGTCAACGAAAACTAATTTCAAAGCGAGGAAAAACCTGCCCCGATTTTATTAAAAAACCTTTCCAGTGAAATGGATGTCAATGTGAAAGCCCTGGATTTTTTTATTGTGACTATCAATATTGAGAATAAATTAATTCTTATTTAACCACCAATGCTCAACATGAAATTCTTAATAATTATCAGATTTTTAAAGTTTAAATTTGGTTTTAAACTTTTTTTAATTAAAGAAAAATGTTTAAATAATCCTTAAATAATTCAACCTTGCTATGTCAAATGGTGAAAAAATGGCATTGTAGTTGATAGCAATTTTTACATAATTACTAATTCTATATTTAGGAAGCTCGATTTCTGCAAAAAAGTTCATTTATAATTTAACAGAGCATAAAAATTCTTACATTATTCAACAAAACTAACAAGAATAATTAGGAAATTTTTATTTATTTTCAATCAAGTACACATTTTTTGTCTGGCGGCTTTTCAGTTCTCATGAATTCTATTCTCAATTGTGTAAATGAAACTAATTTAACTAGTTTTTTGCTGTCAATATTTGTGAGTAGTAGCATTAAACTTTTAAAACAGAAATATTATTCCAAGATAGGAATTGTTTTTTTCAAGCATATTCAGAATTTATTAAAGTAACCGGCTTATCTTTGTAGTAACATAAGAATTGTCTACAGGCGACAAAAGGAGTGATTAATCAATTCTAAGGGGAAATGGTTGATAATTATTTAATGAGGAAGATCAATAATAGGAAATTAAGTTATTTGACATTAAATCAGGTCTCAGTTCGCCGTTTCCTTTCTCATTGGAATGGTTATTGAACCTGAAGATTGACTTATTTCCCCACTATTACATAACTCTGGTAGTGCACCAGGAAAATTGCTTGTATTTTAATGATTGCAGTTTATCTTAACGTAGCAGTTTTATTAATCGAATTTAAATGACTGAATTATTAAAGTAAGTGACGTAATTCAAATGACCTATTGCCCACTTATAATCTATTTCATAATACTATATGTGTACTATTAAGTTTCTAAGATTAATTTTCATTAATCAACGAAGACTTTATATCGATTTATCAAATATAATTTCTATTTAAAAAATAATTATTTATAATCAATAATTCCTATAAATAATAAAAACAATGAATTTACAGATAAATCTTTTACATAATTTGTCAATATTTATAATACATATAAAAAATTATAGTTTCTTCTAAATCATATGATAAAATTATAACATTTAATAGATGAACGCCATCAATCTTTAATTTAATTTTACAGGTGGTTATGATTAGAAAATTAAATAAATTATAAACGTACTTTTCATTACGAACAACTAAGTTGGTGGGTGAGAATTTCAGTATTGAGAATTGATAATTAAAAAATTTAATTATTTACTAATTTTTGAAAAATTTAAGTAAAGTTCATAGAAACAATTCGAATAAAGAAAATGTTAAACTTTTCAAATCCACTTTTAAGAATATATAAAAATTACTTAAAAAATTTGGCTTAACATTTATTTGCATTAATTTTAATATTTATTTTTTTCTGTGATTTCTGAATTACATTAAATCAAAACTTTTATGGAAATTAATAAATGAACCTTATAACATCTACTAAATTGATTTTTAAAAATTTTATTTTTTTGTGAATATATTGATTAATTTAAAATGCAAAAAGTATTAAATAAGTCAGTCAACTCAAGCAACTGTAATCACTCTTTCAATTCTCATATTTTCAAATTGCTTTAACACATTCATTACATGTAAATATAGGTAATCAAAAATACTGAATACAATCTCAAATTTTTAATTAAAAAAACAATAAGTTTAAAAAAATTTCTGCATGCTATTCTGTCAACGCTCTCGCTATATTTGCATTACCTTTGTAACTGCATAATTATTTTATTTGGTATTGTGATTTAGCTGGTGGCTGTCAGCAAAAGGTGAGCCCTAATATAAGGACTACAAATAACCTGATTCGCTTTTGGGTTCATGAGCTTACAGAAAAAGGTAAGTCACTCTATTTTTTCCCTGTCCTCTCAACATCTTATCATTTATTCCTGACCTTTCGTCTTTGACTTTTACCTCAGATTCCCGTGTTCGGAATATTTACTTAAAGCGAAGGAGATTTTGAAGTAACATCTATGATTATGTTGATGAACTATATCAAAATTATTCATATTATGCATTTATTTGCATAATAAGATCGCGTTCAATTTATTGTTTATTCATTACAAATTTAAATTGTTTCAATAAACGGAAACTTTTGTTGGCTTCAAGATTACAATGGTCAAATATTTAGTTTGATTCACATTTTACTCACGATCGTTATTACTCATAACTGACTTAAATCAAACTAGTTCTAAATGAAACAATATTTCTTATTTAAGTTAAAATGATTATTACAATTTAAAAATCAAACAATTTGGTAAACTAAAACATTTTTATTAATGTCGATAAGCAAGCGGTGAAAGCAAAAATAATAAGAATTTAGTCAAGGTTTTAGGATTTTCTGTAGTTAGCTTCTCTATTTACTTTCAGATTTCGGATTCTCTTTCGCTCGAATTTGCTAGGCTGCGGTGTGGCTTGTTTTTTTAGCTGCTGGGCGAGCTATTGGCAGTCGTGTAAAGAGGGAGGCCAAACATGGGGACAGCTCTCTTTCTGAATAACTCGAGACTCATTCTAAACTTGCATCTCTGTGTATCACATTTCGCAGTTGAATTATTCTTTAAGCTTATTCTCTAGTTGTGATCTTGAGATCATGAATGATCCCTTGATCTTCGTTCCGGTTCTTTTCTAGCGATTCTATTCGTTGGTTTAGCTTTCGGTCATGATCAGGTCGGAAGCATGTCACTTTCATTCTTCGGCATCACCGGAATAGTAACTTAGTTCTCTGTTTGGCAGGTAGTTTCGGTTTCATAGCGAAAAACTTCCTACCTGAACTTCTCCATGAGGTCCACAGTAATGAAATGATCAAAAAAATTATTAGAACAAATAACATTGGTACTGCATTTATAATAATAGCAAATAATAATAAAGTTACAGCAATCGGTTCAATCTAAAGATTTATTATTATTAACACAAGGTGATCACTCTTAAATAGTAATGTATATTGTGCAATAACTAACAAATTGTATTGAATTACGCAATATACTCTAAACTTCTTCACATTTGGTCTTTAGCCTATAATGTAATATCATTACTCTCGCCTTCATAAGATTGATGGCATCTCTTTAACCATTGGATTCGTCGGTGCCGCGTGGAATCTGGATATTGCAATTCAACTTGATGATCTGACACAAATCTAAGAATTTTATATGGACCATCATATCGAATATCATTTTGTTTCTTCTAGGTGGCTCTCGTCTTACTAGTACCTCCCCCCACTTCGAAATGTCGTTGAATTCTTTTGTCGTTTTTGAATTTCCTCATTTTTTGCTCAACTTGCTTGTTATTCGTTTGAGCTTCTTCCGAAATATCGTGTACTTGAGGTTAGGGTTAGGGTTAGGGTTAGGGTTAGGGTTAGGGTTAGGGTTAGGGTTAGGGTTAGGGTTAGGGTTAGGGTTAGGGTTAGGGTTAGGGTTAGGGTTAGGGTTAGGGTTAGGGTTAGGGTTAGGGTTAGGGTTAGGGTTAGGGTTAGGGTTAGGGTTATGTTAGGTTAGGGTGAATGTTTTGTAGAACTTTGATAAGTTGCATTTATGCTGAAATCAATTCGATGCAGCAGTTCGTGCCACTGTTTTTCAGCACAGCCCCCTTTCATCGTCGTCACAAGTAAATCTCTCATTGTTCTGATAGCTCTTTTCACTAAGCCATTCGACTGATGTTGATATGGCGAGGAGAATTCTTACTTTATTCCAAGTTGATCTAATTTTCCCTTCAAATATTTGCTTTCAAAATTTCGTCCTCTGTCTGTCAATATACTTTGAGGTTTACCATATTTGTAAATCCAACTATTCATTAGTGTCTTCAAAATAGTTTTTTCATCTTGGTTTGCTGTAGCCATTAGACTTACTAATTTGCTAAACCTATCAACAATAACGATAACATACTTCTTGTCGGTTGAAGTTTTCTCCATGAAAGCAACATCCATCACAGTCTGTTCTAGAAATTCAGAACTTTCGTGTGGAATTAAAATTTCCTTTGTCTTCCCTTGGTCTATTTTCCTTCTTGCACATGTGACATATCGTTTTGCTATCTCTTTAACGGTTTCTTTCCAGAAAAAATTCCCTTCCAAATAATGAAACAGTTTCTTAATTCCAATGTGACATAAATCTTCATGTATTTTAATCACTAGTTTAGATTTTAGCTTTTGTCGGATTATCACTAGATCTATTTTGTCTGATTCCAATACAAGCATATCATCGATAGCTTTAACCGATCTTTATATCTGAATAAAAAACTATTTAGAAACGATTCCTTCCGAACATCTATCTGATTTCTAAGAATTTTCGTCGCTTCCTGGAACAATTTATCTTTCTTCTGTTCTTCCATAATTTCTAACATTATCTGTGTTTTTTTGTATCAAATTGATATATCTTTCTCTTGATCTTTCTTGTTTATGTTGTACATGTGCTGTCTGACACTGTGCACATAAAGTACCCTCAATCCTTGATTATCCATCTACATTTGCATTTTCTTCACCTTTCCGGTATTTCATTTGGAAATCGTATTCCGATAGATTAGCCATCCATGTCTGAAATTGTGGACTTATTGCTTTTTTCGTGTTCATAAATACTAAAGCTTTGTGATCTGTTCGAGCCACGAATTCTTTCCCGTATAAATACTGTCTAAATATAAAACATATCCATGCAATGCCAATAACTCTTTCCTGGTTATGCAGTATTCATTTTCATGGGACGTCAGATTTCTTAAACCTATTTCTGAACCGTCTTCTTTTATTTGACTCAACACTGCTCTAATAGCTTCAAAAGTTGCATCAGTATCCAAAATAAATTTACGATCTATACGAGAAAAATTAAGAATAAGAGCTTGTGTTAAGGCTTCTTTAAGTTTACTAAAATTGTTTTCACAATTTTCTGACCATTCGATTGTTTTATCACAACTAGATGCTGCTGCATTTAAGGGTGCTGCTATTTTAGAATAATCGTTGACAAATCGTCTATAGTAAATTGCCAAACCTAGAAATGATCGAAGTTATTTAGCACACTGTGGTTTCGTCGCTTCTGTCATTGACTTGATCTTCTCTGAATTTGTCTGTATTCCATCTTCACTGACGGTGTGACCAAAGAATTTTAATTTGGTTTTGTAAATTTCGCACTTCTTTGGATTTATTCTTAGTCCTGTTTTTTTATTATTTTAAAAACTTCTCGCAATCGTTCATCATGTTCAAACTACTCCCTGCCATATACCAGAATATCGTATGAATAAACAATTGCTCCATTAAACATAAACCCTCTAACATCGTGTGCATTATTCGCTGAAACGTTGCTGGAACCGTTGATAATCCAAATGGAAGTCGATTGAAACAAAATTGACCTTCTTTGGAACTAAAAGCCATTTTTTGTGCTTCTTCTGCAAATGCTACCTGATAGTATGCTTGTCCAAGATCTAAAGAAGAAAAGAATTTAGATCCTAATAGGTTATCGAATAATTGGGATATGTTGGCATAGGGAAAGATTTTCTTTCTGTCATCTTATTCAACTCTCGATAATCTACGCACATTTTTATTGAGCCGTCCTTCTTTCCTACTACATCCAATGGAGAGCTCCATGAACTTTTACAGCGTCTTATAATCCCAGCTTTTGTCAACTCTTTTATCATATCGTCAATTTTCTGTTCTAGATGCATCGGTTGTCATCTTGGAAATTGCATTGTTGGATTCCTAGATGTATTAATTTCGTGCTCCACGATTCTTGTGAATCCTAAATCAAATCTGGCTGCCATATATATTGACCCGAATTCATCTAATAATTTGTTAATTGTTAGCAATTCATTTCTTCCCAATTCCTCTTTTGCTTTTTGTCTTCTCTCGTCATCAGTATAATTGCTAATCTTTGTCTCGGATTTGATATTGTTAATTTCCATCAACTGCACTCCAAATGCTTTCAAAGTATCTATCCCACCAATAAAACCTGGAAATATATTTTTAATAACAATTATTTTGATAGACCTCATCTTATTGTGCCAATAAAAATTTGCTTCTGTACATCCCTGTGGTTTTTGAGTTCCTGGAAAAACCACATATTTTCAATTCACTGTTGCTTAACCGTGGACTGCTAATTTTATTCCATGTTTCCTCATTCATCACTGTAATTGAAGCTCCAGAATCACACAACATCTCAATCTCAACATCATTTATCATCATCTTGCTCCATTCTTTTCCATCTGATGTCGGATACCTAATTCCTTCTGTTATATCATTCTGATTTTCTTCCTTAACAACCCCATTGACGAAATGTAGAGTTCTCGTGTTTTTTTCAGTTTCCACCTGTCTGATTGCAGCAAGTTCTTTAATCTTGTCTATAATAGTCAATTTAATTGTAAATGTTTCGGAAAACCATTCTTTAGCTGCTTTATATTTTGTTTTTCTGTTTTGAAATTTTTCCACAGCGTAGCCGCTTCATTGCAGAGGAGACAATCAAATGCTTCTGTCCGCTTCAAATCATTCCTAGCGATACAAACATCAATTGACTGTATCCATTTTTCAGCTTCCTTGGTGCATCTGCCATCGTATCTTCTAATTTCCATATTTAAGAGTTCTTGCGCACGTTTCGGTAGTGCGCGTCTTGCAGATTTTTACCATTCTCCTCGAGTCGTCATTGTGTGAACATTTTCGGCGTGGTCGCCAGTTACAACGATCGGTTCCATTTAAAGATTTATTATTATCAACACAAAGTGATCACTCTTAAATAGTAATGTATATTGCGCAATAACTAACACATTGTATTGAATTACGCAATACTCTGAACTTCACATTTGGTCTTTGACCTCTAATGTAATATCATTACTAATAATACACGATAAATAATAAATATGTTACTTATTAAATAAGATAGTGAAAATCGAAGTAAAATGAATTTATCAGTTAATATCCATGTGTCATTTTGAATTCAATGACTTGAATAAATCTTGATTTAAAACTATCATTTTATTCGAAATTTGTTACTTATTACTTTCCCATTTAAATGAATATCGTAAAAGTAAATTATTTATCGAAAAATATATATCTTATAGACGTTAAGAAAATAGTTCAAAAACGAAAACTTATGTCTAATCTGAGTCGATAATAAATAATATAAAATTTTATGCTTTATTTTTAAAATTCAAACGGTGATTATAATGTTTGATATTTTTCCTGATTTGCTGGGAACCAATTTGAGTGCTATGACACATCTTCGAGGTCCTTTCACTCGCTCTTCTAAATTTTATCCTGGTTCTGCATCTCATCATCTTCCAGCTTTCGTCTTGGCTGGTTTTGTCCGATATTATCAACTAAAAAAGGTGTGGAGTAAAATATGAATATCCTAATAATGTAAGACTTGAACTGATTTCGGGACCCACAACATACAATAGCGAAGAAATGTGTTGATACACAACACACATATCCGGCATTAAGTTCACTTAAACTAAAACATATAAAAACACCAAGTAAACAATAATAATAGAGAAACCAACACACAAAACGCAAAACATCCACATAAACTAAAA
The DNA here is from genome assembly GCA_959609185.1 of Schmidtea polychroa. Taxonomy (NCBI): domain Eukaryota; kingdom Metazoa; phylum Platyhelminthes; order Tricladida; family Dugesiidae; genus Schmidtea; species Schmidtea polychroa. The sequence goes on along the minus strand of CAUHTR010007398.1, from coordinate 86,422 downwards.
CCCAAGCAAGAAGTATTGCACAAAACAGTAGTGGGATGTGTCACCACTGGCACATGTCACCTCTGGCACACTACCAGAAACGGAA